>OY740797.1:11306314-11439112 GCA_963514005.1 Raja brachyura
CTTTGTTGAGCATCATATCCTGCCAAGCATCTGATCAGGCATAAGCGTACATGTTGGATTTGAACAATTATTCAAAGCAAAGGAATAAAACAACTGAAGATTAAACACTGTTATGACTTCTATACTGCATACTTTACACCCATTAACTTTGACTTCTGATCACATCGAACTTCTCTCAATTCTGACTGAATGCAACATACTCAGTCATAACTGGAAGGTACCCTTCCCCATCAGTACAGTCGACCGCCTCTGTCTGGAGTTCCCCGTAAAGCTGCCTTCAACTCTTAAGCGTCATTCACTATTTAACTCTAAGTGATATTGAGCATGACTTACTCCAGCACTCACTTGAAGGAATGCCTTTTCGAGTGTATACAGGAATCAGTCAAAGACAAATGAAAGTTGTTAAACTATCCTCCATACAATAAATCACATAGATTACATCCATGACAATTTTTTTGACAAAACCCTTTCCTGATTGCGTTCTGTAGTTCGATCAAAGTACGATATGGAAGTGATCAATGTTTGACCATTAGCACAAAAAAAAGCTTTGAGAGGGCAAAGTCTGAGATGATCAGCATTGTACAAAGTTGTTGGATAGAGAGGGTTCTGATGACTTGCAAGGCTGCTGGGAACACAACCAGCAATTAGGCGCATGTTCCTCATGTGTTGCCCTTTAAGTTGTTGTTGATAGTCTTATGCGGCAGTGCAGGGAGGATGGGTAGTCAAGTTCCAAAGATAGACACAAAATGCTGGAGTAACTCAGCGGGTCAGGCAGCATCTCTAGAGAAAAGGAATAGGTGACATTTTGGGTCAGAACCATTCCTCAGACTGGCTTTCAATTCCAACTGTGTCCTGTTTGTGTCTGTACGAACTACTTCACCAGAATTCCTTCTCTGCTCGCAACAAACTTGAAAAGTTCAGTACATGCAGCTTTAGTTCCTTGTGGATAGATAACATTGTCATTTTTTAGCCCATGTTGGTTTACTGCAAATTTAGAGCACATTTGCTGAAGGTTGACTACATGTTCCTTTGTTAAATAGTGCGCGGGACCTTGAAGATGTATGGCATCAACAAGGACAGAAGGCAGAAGGGCGGCATGGTGGAGCAGCGGTAGAGTTACTTCCTTACAGCGCCAGAGACCCGGGTTCGATCCTGACTGTGGGTGCTGTTTGTATGGAGTTTATACGTTCTCCATGTGACCGTGTGGGTTTCCCCTGGGTTCTGCCACATTCCAATGGCCTGCAGGTTTGCAGGGTAAGCTCGCCTCTGTAAAATTGTTTCTACTGTGTAGGATAGAACTAGTGTACGGGTGATCATTGGTCGGGCCTGTTTTCACACTATCTTGAAAATAAACTAAAAAGGGGAAGAAAAGCTACAAGTGCTGATACTAGAAAGGAAGTAGGAAACAAAACATACATTTTATTATTCGCTGAATTGAAATGCTTTAT
This sequence comes from Raja brachyura, assembly GCA_963514005.1. The sequence goes on from OY740797.1 coordinate 11,307,763, forward strand.
AATCTAATAAAATGTTAGTTAAATTCTGCAGCACTCAAAGATGTAAACTATTAGTACAAACTTTTCAATTAAAGATTTACCAGGCAATCTTTGCTGCAACAGATGTATCATTTACTTCTGTGTAGAAACTGTGTCATCCCTCGGGTTCAGTGCAAGTCATCCAGTTATTTCTGCAGCAATTTACTCATGTCCTGCACAATATTAGCCATGGATATTCATTCAGGAGTGAATGCAACACTTAATTATCAACACCAAATTGGTTTACAGATCTTGTATACTTTCCACTTTTGTGGTATTACAGCGCACCATGGTGTATTCCTCTTTTGTGGACTGAGCCATTTGCTCAAAGACTTTTACCATCACTGAAGACCGAAAACCGTTCCGTAAACTCTTGGCAGCGAACGCATAGAGCAGAGGGTTAATGGCGCTGCTGATGAAGGCTAATGCCCCAGATACATACGACCCGAACTTGGAAATGTGCGCTAGTACGCTAAATGCATCCGAACCCGGGTCCACCATCAGGGAGGCAAATTCAATCACGTTGCGCACGTGGGAAGGGAGCCAGCAGATCACAAATGCTATGACGATGCTGGCGATCAGCATCTCAGACCTGTTTTTACTCTTGAAGGTCATTTGGCTCACCCTTCTAGCGACGTGGGTGTAGCAGATAGCAAGCACCGTGAGAGGAATCACAAACCCAATGAATGTCTCCACCACAAGGGAACCAATATGCTGGGCTTCAGAATCGTACTTATGGGCTGAACACGTGGGCTGGCCGTCTATGATCTGAACCCTTTTCACTAGAATAACAGGGACAGCAAAGAGAAAGGCCAGTGCCCAAACCACGGGGACCACCTTGCAGACAGATGTCTCCTTCCGCCAGCGTTGGGAGGCAAATGGATAGATGACGGCCATGAAGCGGTCCACGCTCATCAGCGTAATGAAGAACACGCTGCCGTACAGGTTGCAGTAGATCAGGTAGGTGAGGACCTTGCACGAAGGCTCGCCAAAGACCCAGCCATTGGTGATGGAGTAAATCCACGGGGGCAACGTGATCAGAACGACGAGATCTGCGATGGCCAGGTTGAGGATGAGCAGAATGGTGGACGGTCGCCTTTTCATCTTGGACAATATCACCCAGATGACGATGGAATTGCCGGGGATCCCAATGAGGCAGATAGCTCCAAAGATGATGCTTGTTGCTACCCGAACTCCCATGATGATAGAGGGATCAGCTTCTCCCGTGCTGTTTGACAGCTCCATTATTGTCTTTGTGAACCCGGCTCGTAAACACAAGACTGTTTATTAAGACCTCACGTCCTCAATAAAACTTACCAAAGAGGTTAGCAAATGGAAGATATTTCTGCTTTTAGGAGCATGACTTGTTATTACAAAACCCAAACCAACCACATTTCTTACTGCTGGAGATAAGGATCGGATGGTTTTAAACTTGACTGGACCAAGTGCAGACCCGTTGGGTCTGTTCCCCCAATGTGTGTTTGTGGGGGGGGGGCACACACACGGCAGCATGCGGCGTCACACACACTAAACACGACCACACACACATTAACTACCCCCCTTGATATTATATTAATATTATTCATTTGCTGCTTTTACCCCATAAGAGTGAGGGGGTTGAGAGGGGGGGGGAGGGGAAGTGAAGGGGGGAGAGGGGTGGGAAGGGAGGGGGAGAGGTGGGGGGAAGGGAGGGGGGAGGTAGAGGGAAGGGGGTAGGGGAGGGGTGACGGGGAGGGCGTGGAGGGGGAAGGGGGTTTAGGGGAGGGAGGGAGGGGGAGGGCAGGGGGTTGGGGAGAGAAAGGGGGAGAGAGAGAGGCGGAGAGAGAGGGAGGGGAGGAAGAGAGAGGAGAGAGAGGGGGGGAGAGAGGAGGAGGAGAGAGAGAGAGAGAGGGGGGAGGGAGAGAGTGGGGGTATTGAGAGAGGAGAGGGGGAAAGAGAGGAGGGAGAGAGGGGGGAGGGAGAGAGAGAGGCGGAGAGAGAGAGAGAAAGAGGGGGGGGGAGAGAAAGAGAGAAAGAGAGAGAGAGGGAGGAGAGGGGTGGGGCGGCAGCCCGAGCGTGAGACACTGAGCGATGTGAAAACGGTGAAAAGCAGCGGGGGGACCAGTCGATCGTGGCTTCCGCCAGCGTGACAGAGCCGTGCCGGGCTGGTGGGGGGGGGGGGACAGACGATCGTGTATAGGATCTTTGGTAAAGAGGAGAGGGGAGAGAGGGAGAAAGAGAGCGAAGGAGTTGAGAAGAGGAGTGGGGGGGGGGGGGGGGGGGGATGGAGGGGAGCCGGGCTGCCAAATTAAGAGAGAGAAAAGCAGCTTCTGACTCTGGAAACCCACAGCTGGAATGAGCGAGCAGGGCTTCACGAGCTGCGCCAACAGTGATGAGAAAATTCAGCGCGTGATCCTATAGCGGAACGAAGCTGTATGAGGAGAACATATGCGGACTAGATTCAGCACATGGGGAGTGGCTGCCCCGAGATCTGTAGAAAAAAGAAGCTATTGCGGAACGGAGCTGTAGAATGTTTGTTCTGCAGAACTTATGAGGATAAGTTCAGCGCGTGAGGAGTCGCTGCCCCGAGATCTGTAGAACAAAGCAGCTGTGTGAATTTGTGGAATTCCCTGCCACAGAGGACGGTGGAGGCCAAATGACTGGATGGATTTAAGAGAGAGTTAGATAGAGCTCTAGGGGCTAGTGGAATCAAGGAATATGGGGAGAAGGCAGGCACGGGTTATTGATTGGGGACGATCAGCCATGATCACAATGAATGGCAGTGCTGGCTCGAAGGGCCGAATTGCCTCCTCCTGCACCTATTTTCTATGTGTCTATGACAACTGAGGAACATGCAGTTTATTCATTCTACAAGCCCCAGAACCTCTGTGAGTTTTCTATCTGTAACTATCAAACTGAGTTACTCTCACACATTGAAGCTCTTTATTCACTCTTCATTCTCTGTTTGTTAGTTATCATCATGTTGCTCTGAAAATTGTCTTGAACTTTGTTACAGTCAAATCAAACATTCACACTCAACTATACAAGGAAGTCAGAGAGATGACACTCGGAAATCAGCTTTTCAAGTCAAGTCAAGAGAGTTTTATTGTCTTGTGTCCCAGATAGGACAATTAAATTCTTGCTCTGACAACGTTTTCTTTTGTTTTTGGACAACAGAGATTTTTCTAAGTGCTGACTAACAGGCTGAGTAGCTGCAGCATCACAGTGTGTGATGACTGCAACTATTATTACCGCAACTTCAGCAGAAAAGGAGAGTTCTGAAAGCTGGGCTGCACGGTGGCACAGCAGTAGAGTTGCTGCCTCGCAGCGCCAGGGTGCCGGATTCGATCCTGACTGCGGGTGCTGTCTGTGCGCAGTTTATACGTTCTCGCTGTGGGTTTTCTCCGGGTGCTCCGGTTGATTCCCATGCTCTAAAGACGAAGGTTAACTGTAGGTTAATTGGCTGCAGTGTGTAGTGTGTAGGTGATGGATGAGAAAGTGGGATAACATAGAACAAGTGTACGGGTGACCGATGGTCACAAAGGGCCTGTTTCCGCGCTGTATCTCTAAACTAAACTAGACTAAGCTGAACTGAACCGATCTCGAATGTGTTCCCAACTCCTACACTTCACCAACAGTTGGCAACGTAGCCCCTCACAGTCACCTGCACAGACGTGTGTAGGGTCGCCAACTTTCTCACTCCCAAATAAGGTCAAAATATGGGACAAATTCCAGACGGCAATTCGTTGATCGACTCGGCCGTGGCTGGGCGAATGATGAGTTGGCTGGGGTGCTGGACTGCACACAAAGCTCAGCCGGCGGGCCAGTTGAGGAGTTTATGCCCGGTCCGCGCGACGTTGCACACTAAGTCCGGCGCCCCATCCAACTCATGAACCGATGATCGGCCTGAGAAGGAGGGGTTGTGGTGTCGGCTGTAAGCTGGCACGGCTGCCGACCGCCGGGGCCACGGGCGAGGAGCTGCTGCTGCACTCCATGGGCTGCACTACGTCGGGACGGGTGAGGCGGGGCCAGACGCGGCGCTCCGACCTGACAGTCCCCTCGACCCGAATAGTTGCAGTCAAACACGGGACAAGGGCAGTCCCGTATGGGACAAACCAATTTAGCCCAATATATGGGATGTCCTGGCTAATACGGGACAGTTGGCAACCCTAGACAAGTGCCATTAACAATGCCTTATGCTTTATGATGCCCCACAGCCATCATTTCAGTCTGCAGTATGCTGCTACCTTTTATATTTACCATTACGAGACCATCAGAACAATGTGGCAATAAATTCAACCCACGTTATTGTGGAAAATATTTATTTCATCCCACACTTCCCCATTGACATTTCAGGCTGGAACTCTTCTTCAGATTCTAGGGATCTGGAGAATAGTCCCGACACGAAATGTCACCTGTTCCTGTTCTCCAGAGATAGAGTCATAGAGTGATACAGTGCAGAAACAGGCCCTTCGGCCCAACTTGCCCACACAGGCCAACATGTCCCAGTTACACTTGTCCCAACTGCCAGCATTTGGTCTATATCTCTCCAAACCTGTCCAATCCATGTACCTGCCTACATGCTGCTGCCTGACCTGCTGGGTTACTCCGCACATTGTGTCTTCCATAGGTTCAGTGATTCTTGGCTCTCCCCTTCTGAAGTCAACATAGTAGACCCAATAGTCTTAGTTTAATTGCATATTTGAGGCAGGTATAAGACTCCTCGTCACGCTGGGTGAATTGATGGGGGAAATGATTGTGAAAGACTTGAGCGCGTGCAGGCATGTAGATGTAGAACTGTCTACATGAAAGGCTGGTATTGTTGAAGGATAGATTTGCACTTCGCAACCAAGACTTGTTTAGATACCTCCAACTGAGAGATTATTACAATAAAATAATAAAAAGGAAGGCGCTAGAAGCAAAGAATCCAGTGGTAGAAGTGATAGTTAATGCGTATCATCAAAAAACATCAAGGATTATTTCTAAACTTTATCATAGTTTAATGGAATGTCAAGCTAAAACTACATTTTATGTAAAAACTAAGTGGAAAAAGGAAGTGAACATCACAATCTCAGAAGAAGAATGGCATCATATGTGTGTAATCACTACAGACATCCACTAATTCACAACAATTGAGAGAATTTAATTGGAAATGTTTGATTTGTTTCTTTATTACGCCTAACATAAAAAGCAAGCAAATTCTAAGGCAGCAAACCTGCTGGAGGCAATGTGGTCAAACAGATGCAAATCATGCACATATCTACTGGAGTTGCCCAAATATAGAACCATTTTGGGACAGAATGAATTCAGTATTAAAGGAAGTTTTAAGATATATAGTCTCCAAGAAGTGTTCCATTTTATACCTCGGTAATATACTAACAGTGGTGCTGAAGGAAGATAATTACTTGGTTAAACTCCGACTCATAGCTGGCAGAAAGGCCATTACAAGAAACTGGCTTGCAGCGGACACACCCAGACTTAGACATTGGTTAGACATAGTACAGGAAATATTTGTGATGGAGAAAATGACATATTCTCTAAGTGAAAGAAGACGAGTTTAACAGAAAATGGGGGAAATGGATTAGGTATAGAAATAAGGACATCAGCACTGTATAATTTTATTGACAATAATGTAAGTTATTGGAAAATGTTTTAATAATAAAATAGTTCTGTATACTGCATAATTAATTGTAAACTGATCCCCCCGCTGCACTGTTGTACGTTTCACTGCATTGTTGTATGTTTCGTTGTTATATTTCTGTTTTATTTGTGTATGCATCAAAGCAACAAAGACTAAAGTGAAAAAAAGGGTGGTATTGTTAGTATTCTGCAGCTCTCCTGACATATTGGGGGGGGGGGGGGGGGGGATCATGAAATTTCCTCAGTGTGTGCATCCTCACTTCTTCATTAGTACGGGTGTCTGGGGTTATGGGGAGAAGGCAGGAGAATGGGGTTAAGAGGGAAAGATAGATCAGCCATGTTGAATGGGGGACTGCACATGATGAGCAGAATGGCCTAATTCTGCTTCTGTCACTTATGAACTTATGATCATATGAGTCAGTGTGAGCTGCTGCCTCCTCATCTCTTCATGTTAGTCCTAACGTGTCTCTTGGCCCTCTCTGTCACAAATGACCTGACAAAGGTTTGTAGCTTAATTGGCTTGGTAAATGTAAAAATTGTCCCTAGTGGGTGTAGGATAGTGTTAATGTGCGGGGATCGCTGGTCGGCGCGGACCAGCCGAAGGGCCGGATTCTGTACTGTATCTCTAAACTAAACTAAACTGGATTGCATCTCAATGATGAGCACTTCTATATATCCTCACGTAAATCTTGCCGTTGTCCCAACTCAACCTTGCTTCCTCTGCCTCCTTCACATCAACCATAGGGTGAACTCTTGAGTCTAGCCGCCATGCATATTTAGGGTTGACCAACTTCTCGAAGTTCTCCCCACAAACCAATGGCAGCTTCAGTGATTTAAATCACACCTCTCAGTAAACTGGCAGGATATGCTTTAGCGTTTCTCTCAACGGTGTGTTATTTGTCAACTGCGCAGAGAAATTCCTTTTGCATATTTACATTTGTAGGCTCCGCCATGTTTTGGCGCCATTACCAAAGTCCGGTCGGCCGGCGCGCTCGGTCTACTGGCGGCTCCCGATCCAGGCGAGCCCAGGCTCTGTCACCCTCGACCGGATCAGCCTGCAAACCGACATCCCTCTCAGATGTTTCCACTTGAGGGAGAGTCTAGAACCAGAGGCAATGGCTTCAGAATAAAAGGACATTCCTTTAGGAAGGAGATGAGGAGGAGTTTCTGAAGTCAGAGGGTGGTGAATCTGTGGAATTCTTTGCCACAGAAGGCTGTAGAGGCCAAGTCAATGGATATTTTTAAGGCAGAGATAGATTCTTGATTAGTCCTGGTGTCAGGGGTTATGGGGAGAAGGCAGGAGAATGTGGTTCAGAGGGAAAGATAGATCTTTCATGATTGAAGGGGGGTGTGGACTTGATGGGACGAATGGCCTAATTCTGCTCCTATCACTTATAGACGTATGAATTTGTGAGCTCTCCTCGCCCAGCCATCTTTGTGTCCCGGGGGCACCTCAGAATGGAAAACACTATTCCTCAGTCATTTTTCAATCTTTTGAGATGATCAGCTTTGTGAGAAATGCAACAACGTTTTAGTGCAACACAAGAGGTGAAATACAATTTCCAAACAGTAAAATTCCTCATTTCCCCTTGGCCCACTGAGATAGTGAAGTGTGAGAACAGAAAACATTGTGGCTAGGTGATTTTTATTCATATTTCACAATGGAGACAACACAAAAGCAGAACTGTAACGCAGCCCGTAAACAACCAGAATATTTCGCAAGATGGGGAACGTACAATTTCATAAATCTTGCTGCAAAATGTGATGTGTTTTCTGAGGTGAAATTGTGCTTTGTCAAGAGTCAAGAGTGTTTTATTGTCATATGTCCAAGATAGAACAATGACATTCTTACTTACAGCAGCAGACAACAGAATATTAATCATAATAAATAATATGATAAACGGGAGAGAAAAAAAGTTCAGTGTGTATATATACACATACTCACATATCTTTAGATATATATAAATACTCAACACACATACTCAAAAAACAAATAATAACAGTGCAATAATAATAATAATAAGTCTTTTGTAGTTCAGAGCTTATAAGGTTGCTGTAGGGAAGAAGCTGTTCCTGAACCTGGACGTTACAGTTCTCAGGCTCCTGCACCTTCTTCCCGATGGCAGTGGTGAGATGAGTGTGTGGCCAGGATGGTGTGGGTCTCTGATGATGTTGGCTGCCTTTTTGAGGTTTGTAGATTAATTGGCTTCAGGAAATTGTAAAATGTGTAGGATTGGACTAGTGTACGGGGTGATCGCTGGGTGGGGCGGACTGGGTGGGCTGAAGGGCCTGTTTCCACTCTGTATCTCTAAAGTTTTCAGTACTGTGTGGTACAAGTGATGAGTAACATGGTTACAGTGTGTAGGAAGGAACTGCGGATGCTGGTTTACAGTGGAGATAGACACAAAATTGCTGGAGTAACTCAGCGGGTCACGCAGCATCTCTGGAGAGAAGGAATGGGTGATATTTCGGGTCTAGACACTTGTTCAGACTGAAGACGGGTCTCGGCCCTAAACGTCACCTATTCCTGCAATCCAGAGATGCTGCCTGGCCCGCTGAGTTACTCCAGCATTTTGTGTCTAACATGGTTAGAGTCAAAAGCTCCCTTGGACTATCCTTGATCGGACTTTGCTGGCTTTACCTTGCACTAAACGTTATTCCCTTATTATGTATCTATACACTGTAAATGGATTGCTTGTAATTATGTATTGTCTTTCCGCTGACTGGTTAGCACGCAACAAAAAGCTTTTCACCGTACCTTGGTACAGGTGACAATAAACTCAACTAAACTCAAGCTTGTAGCCCTCTTCCCTACTTCAAAGCTGCAAAATAAAACATTAGCATCAGCTGTACCTTATGAAATGAAATGCAAAGAGCTAAGGACACCACAGTATCCCCTGCGGTGTCTCTAGGCCGTGTTATATCATCCCCTCACATAGCTCTGTCTGTTCGTCTGTGTGGTGAGAATCATCCCCACATCTGTCTCGATACTGAGCACATATTCACACGGTAAGATGCCATGGCACTGAAGGGGAAGAACGAGGAGATTTTCAACTTCCATCTGTAAGTGGCAGACCGGGTGAAGTTATGGCCGGTGCATCGTGGGCGCAAGACCGATGCCGTACCTGTTTCAAAGTGCTGGAATAACTCATAAAGTAAGACAATGTGATGAAGGTGGAAACAAAATGCTGGACTCACTCAGCAGGACAGGCAGCATCTGAAGTCCGAAGAAGGGTCTCGGCCCGAAACGTCACCCATTAGTTCTCTCCAGAGATGCCGCCTGTCCCACTGAGTTAATCCGGCATTTTGTGTCTATCTTCGGGTTGGGACCTTATCTTGGTACCATGTTCAGCATGGTCGCGGGGCTGGAAACTGGAAGTATCCTGAGCTAATTCTGCTACCACCATCATCGATTGCCACAAGTGACGGCTCCCACTGATTGTCGCCGGAAGCTTGCGTCCTTTTCAGGACGGACGATGACAGCGATGTCAACATTTGAAACACGGAAGATGGACACGAAGGAAGATTGCAGGCCAAAGGGCCTGTTCCTGTGCTGTACTGTGTGTGTTATACGAGAGTGAATGTGAGAGTTGTACCAGAATACCACTCAGACATAACCGTACCCACCGGCCCACCCCACACAGAACTTCCGGCCCTACATGTGTTCCCCCACTGGTCTCGACCTTCTGCTCTGAACCCATAGACCCGGAATGGAAGCAAGTCAACGTCGACCCCAGAGGACGGGCCTAGGAAGGAGAAGTGCAGTCTAGTCTTGATAGAGAGCATTAGAGGTAGACAAAAGTGCTGGAGAAAATTAGCGGGTGCAGCAGCATCTATGGTGCGAAGGAATCTCAAGAAGGGTTTCGGGCCGAAACGTTGCCTATTTCCTTCGCTCCATAGATGCTGCTGCACCCGCTGAGTTTCCCCAGCACTTTTGTCTACCTTCGGTTTTCCAGCATCTGCAATTCCTTTTTTTTTAAAGTATTTTTATTAGAAGCAATGCGTATTGTCCACAGTATAACAATTCTTCAAATACAGATTTAACTTGTTACAAAAATTATACAGATATTACGGAATAATTTATGTATGCTTCTGTTTTTTGTTTTTTTTGGAAAGTAAAGAAGTAAAAGTATAGATCTATAATCAATAGGGATAGTGATTAAATAATAATGATTATGATTATATAAGGAAAATATATATATATTTTTTTTAATTATAAAAATAAACAAATAAGAAAAAAAATAAACAATTATTATATAATTAAAAAAGTATGAAGTATACATCTTAACAATGAATGGAGAAATTTCACATAACAATATCTATAGAGATGTGTATACAAATCCCAAAATACATCTTTTCATCTAATCCTACACCAGGGTACTTATTGAGTTACAATGCTGAGCTCAGCTACCCCTTTAAATAATCAATGGATGGAGACCATATTTGTTCAAAAAGTTCGTATTTGTCCATTAGGACAAACCTAATTCTCTCCAAATGCAACGTCTCCGACATTTCCACAGTCCACATTTTAATTGTGGGGGAAAATGTTCCCTTCCAGAATTTTAATATTAATTTTTTTCCAATTATCAAACAGTAATCAAGAAAAGTTCTTTGACTTACTGTTAATATTAGGCTTGAATCAGGAACTCCTAATATTATTAGCTTTAGATCGGGGTCCAATTTAGTTTTAAGAATTTCAGAAATGATTCTAAAAATATCAGCCCAATAACTATTAAGTTTTATGCATGATACAAAACTATGCGTTGTTAGCTTCTAAATTCTGACATTTATCGCAAATAGAAGAAATGTTAGGAAAAATTCTACTTAATTTCGTTTTTGAATAGTGTAATCTATGTAATACTTAAAATTGTATCAAGGTATGTCTGGCATTTAATGAGCAACGGTGTATACGTTGTAAACTTTCTTCCCAAGTGTCTTTCATTATAGATAGACTTATTTCATTTTCCCATATCTGTCGGTATGATACTGTTGTTGCGACTTCCCTATCCAAAAGAGTATTATATATGTACGCTATTAATTTTTCTGTATTTGAATGCTTCTTAAGCCACTCATCCAGTAATCCTGGTTCTCTATTCTTATAGTCTTGCATGTTTGACTTGATATAGTCTCTAATTTGTAAATACCTAAACAAGTTACTTGGGTGCAATCCATAGATATCATTTAACTCTTGAAATGAGAGAAATCTTCCTTTCCTGTAAAGGTGTTCTACCCTTATAATTCCTAAATGTTTCCAGTGTCTAAACCCCTTATCCAATATAGGTTTAAATAAGGGATTATTCATAATTGGTAAACAAAGTGACATATTATCCAAATGTAAAGTCTTAACTATTTGTTTCCAAATACGTCTATTGCTATAAATTATAGGGTTTTCCCCGTAAGTTTTTTTTGTACTTCACTTGGAGCAAAAAGAATCAAACTTATATCAAATGGTAAACAGTCTTCCTTTTCCATCTTTAGCCAAGCTGGTTCCTGATCCATATTTACCAACCAAAAATTCACATTCTTAATCTGAACCGCCCAAAAATAATATTAAAAATTAGGTAACGCTAATCCTCCATTTATCTTGGATTTACATAAGTATTTTTTACTTATTCTGTGATTTTTATAATCCCAAATAAAGCTGTTAATAATACAATCGATTTTTTAAAAAAAGTTTTAAGGAGGTATAAAGGATAGCTTGAAATAAATATAATAATTGTGGTAAAAAGATCATTTTGATAGCATTTATTCTGCCAATCATTGATATTGGTAGTGTTTTCCAGTATAGAATATTCTTTTTTAGTTTATTCAATAACGGAGGATAATTTAATTTGAATAAAAAATTATAAGATTTGGATACATTAATTCCTAGATATTTAAATTTGTCCATAACTATTTTAAACGGGAATTGTTGTAATATATTTGATTTTATTCCAATTATAGGCATAATTTCACTTTTATTCCAATTAATTCTATATCCTGAAAATGTACCAAACTTAGTTATAATGTTAAGTAGATTAAGAATACTAATCTCCGGTTTTGTAATATATATTAAGACATCGTCTGCATATAAAGATATTTTATTCGTTGTGGTATTGGTAATGTATCCATATATTTCTGGGTCTGATCTAATCCTTTTGGCTAATGGTTAGACAGACTAACTACGGTTATACCACTCAGACATAACCGTACCCACTGGCCCACCCCACACAGCACTTCCGGCCCTACATGTGTTCCCCCACTGGTCTCGACGTTCTGTTCTGAACCCGTAGACCCGGAGTGGAAGCAAGTCAACGTCGACCCCAGAGGACGGGCCTAGGAAGGAGAAGTGCAGTCTTGTCTTGATAGAGATGCATTAGAGGTAGACAAAAGTGCTGGAGAAACTCAGCGGGTGCAGCAGCATCTATGGAGCGAAGGAGTCTGAAGAAGGGTTTCGGGACGAAACGTTGCCTATTTCCTTCGCTCCAGAGATTCTGCTGCACCCGCTGAGTTTCTCCAGCACTTTTGTCTACCTTCGATTTTCCAGCATCTGCAATTCCTTCTTAAAAAGAGATGCATTAGAGATGGACCATGAGCGGGAATGGGCCTGAGTGACTCCGACTGCCATGATCAGGTTGCAGGGACAAGCTGCATATAGTGACACAGGGCAGAGAGAGTCAACCTTTCCTCTGACTTGGCAGGCAGGGAAGGTTTAGTTTAGTTTTCTTAGTTTACTTTAGAGATACAGCGCTGAAACAGGCCCTTCGGCCCACCGAGTCCGCACCGACCAGCGATCCCCGCACATGAACACTACCCTGCACACACTAGGGACAATTTCACATTTATACCAAGCCAATTAACCTACAAACCTACACGTCTTTTGGAGTGTGGGAGGAAACTGAAGAACCCGAAGAAAACCCATGCCGGTCACGGGGAGAACGTACAAACTCCGTACAGACAGCACCCGTAGTCAGGTTAGAACCCGGATCTCTGGCGCTGCGAGGCAGGAGCTCTACCGTGCCGCCAAGCAGGGCCGGCCTTAGGAGGTGCGGGGCCAAATTGGGAACAATTTTGGTGAGCCCCAGGTTCCCAGCCAAGGTCTGAAGAATCATAGAAATACAAATAAAGTCTATTATAGACTTTATATCTCTATGGTAGAATGGAAAGTAATCAAAATGTGCGCTTAAAAAGTGCATGCAACTTAATGGACCAAACAGATCTAAGATACATTTTAATATAAAATTGCATACATGTAAGCCTACAAGAAACAAACAAAATGTGTAGATCACATCTGAATAGTACATAGTTCATCCTACCTTTTGGGCTTCTACCCCATCGTAACGTGTGTATGTGTGTGTGTGTGAGTGCGTGTTGTCTGTGTGTGATGTGTGTGTTAGTTGTGTGCAAAGATTATAGAGGAGCTGCGCCACTCAGCGAAAAGAGCGTAGTATCACATGTGTGATAGTCAACACCATATTAGCGGACCAGAGATGGCGTCGACTATGGTGTCTACATCTAAATCTTCAGCGACGGCTGTTAATCTTTCTTTAGGATCCCCCCAAAAAAAGAAAGGTGACTAAAATATTATTATTCTGAACTGAAATGTTATTTTCTGTTCTCCCATCAACGGTCATGGAAATCTAGGCCCCTCTATAATCTTTGGTCGGTACATTAGAAAGTTATTAGAATTATTTTGAATAGATCTTTACTTACCACAGTAATAAAGTCAATAATTTTAACACTTCTGAACGTTTTTGGTTTTGTTCTTGTAAGGCAGGGGTCTCCAAAATATGGCCCAGTGACCACGAGATTTTTCCAGCTCGGATTCGAGTCCGGGAACGCGACGGCTGTTACCGGTTATGTCCCTCGAATTGTCGAGACTTCACAAGCAAAGATCACAAGCCCGTCGTGAAGAAGGGTGCAATCAAAGATTATAGAACTCCGCTCTATAATCTTTGGGTGCAAATGTGGGGCGGGGGGTTCGGCGGCGGCGGTCGGAATCAAAGATGCCAGAGGAGCTCTATATAATATCTTTGGTCGGAATGGGAAGGGTGCGCGTTATAACGTGCCCTTGTTCCACTTTCCCTGTCCTTCTCCCTGTCCCCGTTCTCCCTCTCCCCGTTCTCCCTCTCTCCCTTCTCCCTCTCCCCTTCTCCCTCTCCCCTTCTCCCTCTCCCCCTTCTCTCCCTACTCCCTCTCCCTCCTCCTCCCTTTCTCTCTTTCCCATTCTCTCTTTCCCCTTCTCTTGATCTCCCCCCTCTCGATCTCTGTCTCTCCCCTTCTCTCGATCTCTCTTTCCAATCTCTCGCTCTCTCCCCCTTCTCTCGATCGCTCTCTCTCCCTCTCTCCCTTCCCTCTCTCTCCCTCCCTTCCCTCTCCTTCCCTTCTCCCTTCCCTCTCTCCCTCCCTTCCCTCTCCTTCCCTACCCCCTCTCTCCTTCCCTCCCCCTCTCTCCTTCCCTTCCCTCTCTCTCCTTCCCTTCCCTCTCTCTGCTTCCCTTCCCTCTCTCCTTCCCTTCCCTCTCTCTCTTTCCCTTCCCCCTCTCTCTCCTTCCCTTCCCCCTCTCTCTCTTCCCCTTCCCTCTCACCCCTTCCCCCTCTCTCTCTCCTTCCCCCTCTCTTTCCCTCCCTTCCCCCTCTCTCTCCCTCCTTTATGTAAATCTTACCATGGATGTCAGAAATAAAGTTTTAACCATGTTAATAGATCTCTATTATTATTTATTTAAAATTGAGTGAGTTGGTGCAATATCGGTTCCAGCTGTCAGAGAATTCCACAGACTCACCACTCGTTGTGTGAAAAAAGATCTTCTCATCTCGGTCCTAAAAGACATCCCCCTTATCCTTAAACTGTGACCCCCTGTTCTGGAGTTCCCCAACATTGGGAACAATCTTCCTGCATCTAGCCTGTCCAACCCCTTAAGAATTTTGTAAGTCTCTATAAGATCCCTCCTCAACCTGCTAAATTCCAGCGAGTACAAGCCAAGTTTATCCAGTCTTTCTTCATATGGAATCCTGCCATCCTGAATCAGTCTGGTCCTATTTGCCTCTTCAAAATCATTATATATAATTATTAAAGATGTAATAATGGGGCATTTGGATAGCAGTAAAAGGATTAGTCCAAGTCAGCATTTATGAAAGGAAAATCATGTTTGACTAATCTTCTGGAATTTTTTGCCACAAGGCTCGGTGTTGGGGCCGCAACTGTTTATCATATATATTAGTCAAACATGATTTTATGTTTATGTACATCATCTGACAAATAAGATAGAGAGTTATAGTGATGCTTTAAATCAGTTGCTTCTGATCCATGAGACGGTAATGTATTTATCTCTCAAGGGCCTGTCCCACCATATATTTATATGAATGTGTGTTTGTGTGTGCCTGTAATTTTGTGCAGTGTGTGTTTAAGCAATAGAAGGGAAGCTGCACAATGCAAGTGAAAATACGCAAAAGTGGGGGCTGGGGAGGAAAGATGCGAGGGAAATGGGGGAACAGGGGTGAAAGGGAGGGAGAGAGAGGGAAGGGAGGGAGGGAGAGGGAAGGAGGGAGATCGAGGGGAGAGAGATCGAGAGGGGAGAGAGAGGGATCGAGAGAGGATAGAGAGAGATAGGGAGAAGAGTGGGGAGAGAGGGAGGTCGAGAGGTAAGTAAAGATCTATTACAAATAAATCTAATAACTTTCTAATGCATCTTGCTCCTCTGTAACCTTTGCTTACAACTGCTCTGTAGCTTTGGAGCGGATTACACAGGGGGAGACAGTCCGCCAAAATGGCGGCCGTGACGTTCCGTTACGTACTACACACCAGCCCATTGGATTTCGGAGGAGTGGCCCATCTTGCTCCTCTATAATCTTTGGTTGTGTGTGTGTGGGAGGGAAGGAAGGAGAGAAGGAGAGAAGGGAGGGCAGGAGAGAAGGGAATAGAGAGAGAGGAAGGAGAGAAAGGAGGGAGGGAAGGAGAGGAGAAGTGAAAAAAGAAAAGATAGAGAGGAAGGAGAGAAAGACGAAAGGGGGGGGGAGAGAAGGGAAAAGAGGGAGAGGAGGGAGAGGAGGGAGGGAGAGGAGGGAGAGGAGGGGAGGGAGGGAGAGGAGGGAGGGAGAGGAGGGAGGGAGAGGAGGGAGGGAGAGGAGGGAGAGGAGGGAGGGAGGGAGAGGAGGGAGGGAGAGGAGAGGAGGGAGGGAGAGGAGGGAGGGAGGGGAGGGAGGGAGAGGAGGGAGGGAGAGGAGGGAGGGGAGGGAGGGAGGGGAGGGAGGGAGGGGAGGGAGGGAGAGGAGGGAGAGGAGGGGAGGGAGGGAGAGGAGGGAGGGAGAGGAGGGAGGGAGAGGAGGGAGAGGAGGGAGGGAGAGGAGGGAGGGAGAGGAGGGAGGGAGAGGAGGGGAGGGAGGGAGAGGAGGGAGGGAAGGAAGGAGGGAGGGAGGGAGGGAAGGAGAGAAGGGAGGGAGGGAGGGAAGGAGAGAAGGGAGGGAGGGAAGGAGAGAAGGGAGGGAGGGAGGGAAGGAGAGAAGGGAGGGGAGGGGAGGGAGGGGAAGGAGAGGAGGGAGGGAAGGAAGGAGGGAGGGAGGGAAGGAAGGAGGGAGGGAGGGAAGGAAGGAGGGAGGGAGGGAAGGAAGGAGGGAGGGAAGGAAGGAGGGAGGGAGGGAGGGAAGGAAGGAGGGAGGGAGGGAGGGAAGGAAGGAGGGAGGGAGGGAAGGAGGGAGGGAGGGAGGGAAGGAGGGAGGGAGGGAGGGAAGGAGGGAGGGAGGGAGGGAAGGAGAGAGGGAGGGAGGGAAGGAGAGAAGGGAGGGAGAAGGCCGGCGGCAGGGTCTGGGCGCACGCTTGTGAGCTGAGGCCGATGTTTGTAAACGTTGCTCCAAACCCTGGCCTGGCCTGGCCCAGCCCGGCCCTCCCCACATTGTTCACCGCGTCTCCCCAGGGAGAGATGGGGGGGGGGAAGCCGGGGCTGTGTGCGTGAAGCAGGGCCACTGGAGGGGCGGGAGCGTGAGGGAAGACCCACCTCCCCATCCTCCATTCCCCATCACACCCCCCCTCCCCGTCTACCCCTTTCTTCCCCACCCTGCACCAGGCCGCGGGTGGCTGGCCGGCCGTTATCCTTCCATCTCGCTTCACTGCTATGGTTTTCTGTGAAACCTTGTGGGTGAGGAACTGGACAGACTCAAGAGCTGCAGCATGACTTCATAGTTTATTTTGGGTGGTTTCTGCGTGGTGGTTTGACAAGCCCGTGTAAGTAATCGGCACGGCACAGACAAGGCAGTGAATCATGCGGTCAAGTGGTGGAGGATGTCAACACTTCACCTGGCCAGTCTAGACGACCCAACTCTAGCCGTGCCACAGCCAGGACTGCGGGCCTGTGTAGCCAAGTTAAAACGCTAACATTTCTAACAACTCTGAACCAGAAGGGTACAAGATGGCGCCGGAAACATAACAACCCTTGTATACTGCCAGCATGTAATCTACTATTCTCACCCACTTTACGGTAGTCACACAGACTGGCACAATATGAATGTAAGATACTGAACTGTATGCACAAAGGATGTTCCACTGTAGTTTAGTTTAGAGATTCAGCAGAGATTCAACAGGCCACCATTGCTCACACGTTCACACCAGTTCTATGTTATTCCACTTTCACATCCACTCCCTACACTCTCGGGGCAATTTACACAGGTCAATTAACCGACAAACCGGCATGAATTTGGGATGTGGGAGGAAACCAGAGCTGCTGGAGCAAACCCACGTGGTCACAGGGAGGTCCGGCAAACTCAACACAGACAGCACCCCAGGTCAGGATCGAACCCAGGTCTCACCTGCGCTGTAAGGCAGCAACTCAACCGCTGCGCCACTGTGCCGCACAAAAATGTAAAGGTAAGCAAATATTGGCAATTTTAACATACCCTGAAACACATCGACCCCCCTAAATATTTGAAGTGAGAAAAAACTTGTTCAGCCAGGGAGTTGTGAATTTGTGGAATTCCCTGCCACAGAGGGCAGTGGAGGCCAAGACACTGGATGGATTTAAGAGAGAGTTAGATAGAGCTCTAGGAGCTTGTGGAATCAAGGGATATGGGGAGAAGGCAGGCACTGGTTATTGACTGGGGACGATCAGCCATGATCACAATGAATGGTGGTGCTGGCTCAAAGGGCCGAATGGCCTCCTGCACCTATGTTTCTTTGTTTCTATGAGGCTTAAAGCACAATTTTGTGAGGGATAAAGTGATTAAACCCCACTATTGTAAGGATTCAGGAGAAGATTCTAACTTGTAAACAGGATTCTAACCGATAGAGGCCAGGCAGGGAGAAGATGTTGACACAGCTGGGAATGGGTTTATCAGAACTGTCCTTGAGTGAGGATGGATGGCATAGTATAGCGTAGAAGGAGGGTGATAGATGGGACCCTTGTCAGTAGAGACTAGCTTTAGTTCAGATATAAAAAAACTGAGATAGGTCAGTTGGAGGTGAGAAAACTAGGCCAGGTCAATTGCAACTGGGCATGCTTAATGATATAAATGAATATTGGTTATACGCCCCTAGTCGAGAAATTGCTCATTACCATGCACATGTATGAAGATGGTATGTATGATGAGGGAGGTACTGGGTGATGTACCTATAGACTGTGCACCTCAGTGCTCTGATTGGGAAGAGCCAGAAGGGGAGGTTATGCCAGCAGAATTGTGTGTATAAAGGGGCTTTACTGTTCTGACTTTGGTGTGTCTCAATTTGGAGAGGCACCCAATTCTGCAGATTCGCAAATAATAAAAAAAATCTCGTTTCGATGATATAGTCTCTGAGCAGTGATTGTGAGCACAAACTATATCTCACAATTTCACCTCATGCACCTCACCACATTTGTTTTGGCACCTTGCACCTATTGACAATCGAATTGGCCCTCATCCGCAGAAGGATGCGGTGCAAGTCCTTGTGCAGGGCTACCAGCCTTCCTATTCTAGATCAGTCCATTCCGGCTCATGCTTCCGGTGGTCAGGTTTCGTTCATCCATTTTAACATCTTCCAGATTTTTGGAAGATCTTCCATTTTCCAGGACTTGTTTTAGATAGCGTTGCATTTTCTTCAAGTGAATGTTAGTCAAGGCCAGAATCCAGTGTTGTTTTGGAATCCTCACCTGCCCTGCCTTTAGTGCTATTGTCAGAGGAACAATCCATTTTTATTACATAATCTCTCCATTAACAGAGCTAAACGGCAACACCCTTCTGAGCACCGCGTCCAGAAATAAAGACATCAATACAAAATTGTCCAATCCATTCTCACAGGAGTGGAGGATCTCAAGCCGCTAGGGTTTAATCTGCAGAAATGTCAAACAGAGAAGCATAGAAAATAGGTGCAGGAGCAGGCCATTCAGCCCTTCGAGTCAGGACCGCCATTCAATACTGTATGACAATAGACAATAGTTGCAGGAGTAGGCCATTTGGCCCTTTGAGTCAGCACTGCCATTCAATACTGTATGATCTTGGCTGACCATCGAAAATCAGTACCACTTTTCTGCTTTTTCCCCGTATCCCTTGATTTCATTCTTGAGGGCACATAAGATAAGAGTCTGTGGGATGAAGGTGAGCAGAACAAAACATCACCAGTGCAGCAAAGGGTCGCTCCCCACACTTAATCCGTGCAGTCTTACAGTCACGCACCAGCGCGTATTATGTTTAGTTTAGAAACACAACGCAGAAACAGGCCCTTCAGCCCAACATCAGTGCCAGCCAGAGATTCCCGCACACTTAACACTGTCTTACACACACAGGGGGCAATTTACAATTATACCAAGCCAAATAACCTACAAACCTATATGTCTTTGGAGTGTGGGAGGAAACCGGAGCACCCGGAGAAGATCCACGCAGGTCACGTTGAGAACGTACAAACTCCGTGCAGATAGCACCCGTAGTCAGGATCGAACCCGGGTCTCAACAGTGGCAGCAACTCTACCGCTGCGCCACTGTGCCACCCGTATCTCCTCAGAAGTCCAGGTTCAGGACCAGTTTCTTCCCTACAACCATCAAGCTATGAAACACTACAACCTCCAAATAGGCTCCAAACTCTGTAGGCTTAGGGACATTATTTTTGACTTTTGCTCTATTAGTGTCTATATGTCTCTCTGTTTTTTTAATATATGCTGATTTTTAAAAAAAATTATTATTTGTTTTAAAGGTTTACTAGGTTTACGTAGCTCTGCGACTTTAAACTTTTAGGATTCAACATGGAAAAAGGCCCTTCAGCCCACCTAGTCCATGCCGACCAGTGATTACCCCATACACTAGCACCCGTACACTAGAAGTATCCTACACATTCGGGACAATTTACAGAAGCCAATTAACCTACAACCCTGTACGTCTTTGGAGTGTGGGAGGAGACCAGAGCACCCGGAGAAAACCCATGCGGTCACAGTGAGAACATACAAACTCTGTACAGACAGCACCCATAGTCAGGATCGAACCTGGGTCTCCGGTGCTATGAGGCAGCAACGCCACCGTGCAGCTGTTGTGCTGCTGCAAGTAAGAATTTCATTTGTTCCGATTCGCTGCATATGACAATAAAACACTCTTGACTTTTGACTCTTGAAGTCCACTGCCTTTATTACCTGGCGGGTAGTCACAAAGCAAACCAGGGAAGGGTAAAGTGCGAGGATACTGGGAATAAAATGTTTTACCGCTTTGTGTTTGGATGAAAACCAGTTCAGTTATTCTGGCTGGGATGCAACTCTTCCAAAGTGACGCTCTCGTTGGTTTTTGAAGCGTTCTTGCTTCTCTTCCTCGATTCTTCTTTGACGGAATTGGTCATCTGGTCAAAGAACGTGCCAAAGGCCGACACGTGAAAGCCATCTCGGATACTCCGCGCGGCAAAAGCATAAATGATCGGGTTGGCGCAGCTGTTGAAGAAAACCAACGCCCCAGCGAACACAACGCCATAGTTATAGATGTCCATTAACGTGTTGGAAACCGTCTCGTTTGCCTTGGTCATCATGGCTGCGAGCGAGATCAGGTTTACCACATGGTAAGGCATCCAGCAAACGAAGAACACAATCACCACAGCACCAATGACCATACCTGTCCTGGACTGCCGTTTAAAAGTCATGCCTCTCAGTTTCCGACCAATACAAAAGTAGAAAACGGACATCAAGGAAAAGGGGATGACAAAAGCCACGAAGAATTGCATCATTGTGCACAGAATCTCCTGCTCCTCCGAGCTGAAGTCGGCGTACATGCATTGATCCTGCCCGTGCTCATCGTCGCCCAGTACCTGGTACACCAGCACCGGGACGGCAAAGACTGAAGCCAGCAGCCAGGCGAGCAGCACCGCCGCGCGCACCACCGCCACCGTGCGCCATCGCTGCGAGCTGAACGGGTAGAGGACGGCTATGAAGCGCTCGGCGCTCATCACCGTGATGAGGAAGATGCTGACGTACATGTTGCAGTGGACCACGAAGGTGAGGAGCTTGCAGAAGGTTTGCCCAAAGGGCCAGCCATGCACAAAGCTGTAGATCCACAGCGGCAAGGTGACCAGCACCAGCACGTCAGCGATGGCCAGGTTCAGTAGCAGCACCACCGTTGGCGATCTCTGCCTCCGCATGTGGAAAAGGATAATCCAGATGACCATTCCGTTCCCCGGGATGCCCAGCAGCGAGGCCAAGCCCAGGACAGTGCAGACCACAGCATTTTTCACGACCAGAGTTCGGTCCGTCTCAGAGTCACCCACATCCATTCTGACTGATCCGAGCGCCTTCACCACTCACAATGAGCACTTTCGCAGCAGAAGCAGCTTCCTCATTCCAACAGAATTGTTAAAAGCCTGAAGGGGAAAGTAATAACGAATCATGCAAACTAAGCGGGAACACTTTTAAAATGATGTGGAGATTCCTCTTCACATATTTGCTGGAGCTGTTTTTGATAAGTTACAATGGGACGTCTGAACCTGACCAATTGTGTAAATGTGTAGGAATGAACTGCAGCTGCTGGTTTAAACCAAAGATAGACACAAAAAGCTGGAGTAACTCAACGGGACAGACAGCATCTCTGGAGAGAAGGAATGGGTGACGTCTCAGACCTGAAGATGGGTCTCGACCCGAAACATCCCCAATTCCTGCTCTCCAGAGATGCTGCCTGTCCTGTTGTGTTACTCCAGCTTTTTGTGTCTATCTTCAATTGTGTAAATGTATGGGGTCCCTCATGTAATTATTCTGCATGCCAGCATGACATGTTTATTCAGAGTGGCTTCGTTGTGCAATAGCATCTGCCACAACTTCTTTCACAGTCATTCAGCATTTACGTCACAAACTCTACCCAACTGGACTAGGTTGGAGAGTGTGGTGTTGTGCACCACCTTGGAGTGCTTGGCTCAAACAGCACAGAGTAATGGCGGCACGGTGGCGCAGTGGTAGAGTTGCTGCCTTACAGCGCCAGAGACCCACGATCGATCCTGACTACAGGAAGTCTGATCCGAAACGTCAACTATTCCTTCTCTCCGGAGATGCTGCCTGACTGGCTGAGTTACTCCAGCGTTTTGTGTCTTTATTCTGACTACGGGTCGACATAAAATGCTGGAGTAACTAGCTGGACAGGCAGCATCTCTGGAGAGAAGGAATGGGTGACGTCTCAGGTCGAGACCCTTCTTCAGACTGATCTTCGATTGAAACCAGCATCTGCAGTTCTTTCCTACACATTCTGATTATGGGTGCAGTTAGCACATTCTCCCTGTGACTGCGTGAGTTTTCTCCTGGTGCTCCGGTTTCTAATGACGTGCGGGTTTGTAGATTCATTGGCTTCTGGAAATTGTAAATTGTCCCTAGTGTGTAGGATAGTTCTAGTGAACGGGATGATCGCCGGGCGGTGCGGACTAGGTGGGCCGAGGGGCCTTTTTCCACATTGTTTCCACGTTGTATCTCTAAAGTCGGTTTGCTCTGCCTTGCGGGCTGTCATCAGCCAGGTTAGAATCATAGAATCATAGAAACTAGGTGCAGGAGTAGGCCATTCGGCCCTTCGAGCCTCCACCGCCATTCAAGATGATCATGGCTGATCATCCAACTCAGTATCCCGTACCTGCCTTCTCTCCATACCCCCTGATCCCCTTAGCCACAAGGGCCACATCTAACTCCCTCTTAAATATAGCCAATGAACTGGCCTCAACTACCTTCTGTGGCAGAGAATTACACAGATTCACCACTCACTGTGTGAAAAATGATTTTCTCATCTTGGTCCTAAAAGACTTCCCCCTTATCCTTAAACTGTGACCCGTTGATCTAGAGTTCCCCAACATCAGGAACAATCTTCCTGCATCTAGCCTGTCAAACCCCTTAAGGATTTTGTAAGTCTATAAGATCCCCCCTCAATCCCCTAAATTCCAGCGAGTACAAGCCGAGTCTATCCAGTCTTTCTTCATATGAAAGTCCTGCCATCCCAGGAATCAGTCTGGTGAACCTTCTCTGTACTCCCTCTATGGCAAGAATGTCCTTCCTCAGATTAGGAGACCAAAACTGTACGCAATACTCCAGGTGTGGCCTCACTAAGACCCTGTACAACTGCAGTAGAACCTCCCTGCTCTTGCACTCAAATCCTTTTGCTATGAATGCCAACATACCACTCGCTTTCTTCACAGCCTGCTGCACCTGCATGCCTACTTTCAATGACTGGTGTACCATGGCACCTAGGTCTCATTGCATCTACCCTTTTCCTAATCGGCCACCATTCAGATAATAGCCTACCCTCCTGTTTTTGCTGCCAAACTGGATAACCTCACATTATCCACATTCATCCAAATGCCATGCATTTGCCCACTCACCCAACCTATCCAAGTCACCTTGCAGCCTCCTAGCACCCTCCTCACAGCTAACACTGCCCCCCAGCAAGGGTCCCAGCACTGAGCCTTGCGGTACCCCATTAGTCACTGCCTGTCATTCTGAAAATGACCTGTTAATAGGAGAGGTGCTCCAAATAGAACATAGAACAGCACAGGTAGATACAAAATGCTGGAGTAACTCAGCGGGACAGGCAGCAGAAGTCTGACAAAGGGTCTCGGGTCTGAAGAAGGGTTTTAGACCCGAAACGTCACCCATTCCTTCTCTCCAGAGATACTGCCTGTTACTCCAGCATTTTGTGTCTTCCTTCAATTTAAACCAGCATCTGCAGTTCTTTCCTACACATAGAAGAGCACAGGAACAGGACCTTGGCCCACAATGTCCACTCTGAACATGATGCCACATTAAACTAATATCCTCTGCCCGCTGTTGATCCATGTCCCCCACCCTGCATATGTAAAAGCCTCTTAAATGCCACTCTTCCAACTACCTCCACCACCACCTGCAGCACGTTCCAGGCATCCAACGCTCATGTAAAAAAGTTCCCCACACAGAGTGGATGTGGAGAGGATGTTTCCACTAGTGGGAGAATCTGGGACTAGAGGGCACAGCCTCAGAAATAAAGGACATTTATTTCAGGAAGTAGATGAGGAGAAATGTCTTTAGTCACAGGGTGGTGAATCTGTGGAATTCTTCGCCCCAGAAGGCTGTGGAGGCCAAGTCAGTGGATATTTTTAAGGCAGAAATTGATAGATACTGGTGTTATGGGGAGAAGGCAGGAGAATGGGGTTAGGAGGGCGAGATAGATCAGCCATGATTGAATGGTGGAGTAGACTTGTTGGGCCAAATGGTCTAATTCTACTATTATATGAGCCCGAGCCCCTATTCGCTGTGATGGTATTTCAGTCTCAGTCACAGAGGCCGACGTCAGGAAATCCTTCAGAGGGGTGAACCCTCGAAAAGCGTCTGGACCTGATGGCATACCTGGTCGTGTCCTAAAAACCTGTGCGGACCAACTGGCTGGAGTTTTTACGGACATTTTCAACCTGTCACTTCTGAGGTCTGAGGTTCCCACCTGCTTCAAAAGGGCATCAATAATACCGGTGCCCAAGAAGAGTAAGGTGACGTGCCTCAATGACTATCGACCTGTGGCACTAACGCCTGTGGTGATGAAGTGCTTCGAGAGGTTGATCATGGCGCAAATCAACTCCTACCTCGACAAAAACCTGGACCCACTGCAGTTCGCTTATCGCCACAACAGATCAACGGTGGACGCGATCTCGCTGGCCCTCCACTCCGCTCTGGACCACTTGGACAACAAAAACTCATTTTTGTTATTCATTTTGTTATTCAGCTGCTATTCATTGACTACAGCTCGGCATTTAACACAATCATCCCCTCCAAGCTGGTTACCAAACTCGCAGAACTGGATCTTTGCACATCCCTCTGCAATTGGATCCTCGACTTCCTCATCCACAGACCACAGTCTGTTCGTATTGGTGGAAATGTGTCAGACTCGATAACAATCAGCACGGGAGCACCTCAAGGCTGCGTGCTCAGCCCCCTGCTGTATTCACTCTATACTCATGACTGCGTAGCCAGTCATAGCACGAACTCCATCATCAAGTTTGATGACGACACCACTGTTGTAGGACGTATCACTGATGGGGATGAGTCCGAGTATAGAAGAGAGATCGAGCAATTGTCCATATGGTGCCAGCACAACAACCTGGCCCTCAACACCAGCAAAACCAAGGAACTGATTGTGGACTTTGGAAGGAGTAGGATGGGGACCCACAGTCCTGTTTATATCAACGGGTCGATGGTTGAAAGGGTCAAGAGCTTCAAATTCCTGGGCGTGCACATCTGTGAAGATCTTTCCTGATCCGAGAACACAGATGCAATTATTAAGAAAGCTCATCAGCGCCTCTACTTCCTGAGAAGATTACGGAGAGTTGGTCTGTCAAGGAGGACTCTCTATAACTTCTACAGGTGTACAGTAGAGAGCTTGCTGACTGGTTGCATCGTGGCTTGGTTCGGCAACTTGAGCGCCCTGGAGAGGAAAAGACTACAAAAAGTAGTAAACACTGCCCAGTCCATCATCGGCTCTGACTTTCCTTCCATCGAGGGGATTTATCACAGTCACTGCCTCAAAAAGGCTGGCAGCATCATCAAGGACCCACACCACCCTGGCCACACACTCATCTCCCTGCTACCTTCGGGTAGAAGGTACAGGAGCCTGAAGACTGCAACAACCCGGTTTAGGAATAGCTACTTCCCCACAGCCATCAGGCTATTAAACCTGGCTCGGACAAAACTCTGAACATTAATATCCCTCCATCTGTTATTTGCACTTTATTAATTTATTAATTCATGGGTATATTTATGTATAGAAGTGTAGTCAATGCCTTCTATGTTCTGTTGTGCTATGCAAAGAAAGATTTTCATTGTCCTGTCAGGGACACATGACAATAAACTCTTTTGACTCTTTGATACGGCGTAGGTACATCACGGCGTCGGTACATCAATTAAACCCACTGGTTTGATGTAAAGCCTGTGCCACTGTTGGTGATGCACCAGGCAATGATTCATGCCCTGCTCACATCATGAGTGAGAAAGGAAGCCCGTGTCTCCAACTTGTCTGCTTTTTTAACAATGTGGTTGGTTGTTAATTTCCTTTAGAAATAGTTCAACAAAGCCGTTTAGACAAAGACAAGAGGAATCTAGGCCAACCATCTCTGTAGAGACTTCAACGGCAACAAAGCCAAGTTCAGCCTAATCAAGAACGCAAAGTCTTGCTCATGAACCCTCTGGGACTTTTTTCCCAATTGTGGCGACCTGTGGCTTATATCAGTTTAGCGGTAGCCAGACAGTCTTGTTCAGAGAATCGTACCACTCCGCCAAGCTTACTCATTCTTGCATCACCATCATTGTGCAACGTATGTGTGAAAGGTTAGCCTGAGCCACTGCAGATGGCAACACACAGTTCCAAGTAGTCAGAAAGGAAGCCACAGCAATGAGTGTGCAGCCATGATAATGGAAGCTATCAGCCTTCATCAAGTCCATGTTCCACCTTCAATGGAGCTATGGAATTGTATTTAAAGTTATACAGGTGACTTCAAACATTCATCAGCACGCAACAAAATATTTTCACTGTACCTCGGTACACATGACAATAAACCAAACTCATCGTCCCGAATAAAATTGCAAATAACAAAGAGCTGGAAGGGGCCAGTGGCATCTGTCGTGGGAGGACGGCACAGTGTTTATTTATTGAGTATGTGTGAATATACACACCAAACCTTTTTTTTCTCCCGTTATGTACTATGTTTACATACTCTGTTGTGCTGCAGCAAGTAAGAATTTCATTGTTCTATCTGGGACACATGACAATAAAACACTCTCGACTCTTGACTCTTGGAGCAGTGGTAGATTTGCTGCCTTACATCGCCAGAGACCCGGCTTTGATTCTGACTATGGGTGCTGTCTGTGCGGAGTTTGCACGTTCTCCCTGTGACCACATGGGTTTTCTCCGGTTGCTCTGGTTTCCTCCCACACTCTAGACACATGCAGGTTTGTAGGTAAATTAAGCTTTGGTAAAGATTGTAAATTGTCCCTCGTGTGTTTAGGATAGTGTTAGTATACCGGGTGATCGCTTTTGTTTCTTCTTTGTACCTCCTCTCACCTCCAGTTTCCCTCTCCCCTGACTCTCAGTCTGAAGTAGTGTCTCAATCCGAAAGATCATCTGTTCCGTTTCTCCAGAGATGCTGCCTGACCCTCTGAGTTACTCCAGCATTTTGTGTCTTTCTCCTGTGAGTAAAGTCTGGTTAATACAATCTCTCTTCGTACAACAGCATCATCATCCCAGGAGATGAACTTTAATTACATAGAAACATGGAAATATAGAAAGTAGGTGCAGGAATAGTAAGATTGAACGAGAACTTACCAAGTTTGAAGGTTGATCTTTATTTCATGAGGAGTTGCGGTGAGGGATTTCGTGAAGAGCCCGCCGGCACGCATGCGCGACATTCTTCAAAGCAGCGGTGTGGAATCACAGAAACAACAACAGAAATGACTTGGCATAGTAAGATTTAAAGAGACTCTGATTACCAGCTGAAGATGATCGAGGGTTGGGAGCGGAGGGCACGAAATCCCTCACCGCAACTCCTCATGAAATAAAGATCAACCTTCAAACTTGGTAAGTTCTCGTTCAATCTTACTATTTCATTTCGGAGTCACGTGAGTGACTTCGTGAAGACTTCAAAGCTTCTGTGATTACACGCCCTGGACAACGTCCATGCAGACACACCACTAGCAAGGATGGATTGGAGTAAACAAGTTGATGAAACGAGGTTATACTGAAACAAAAAGAAGATTTATTAATAACACAACAAATAACGCCCTTTTAATCAGGGACATCCCCACGTTCACACCCGGCGTTCAGCACGGCCTCTGCAAACTGAAGGGGAGCAGCAACAGGCTTATTATAGAAACGCTGGAACACAGCTTCATTCGCCCATCCTGCTGTGGCGAGGATATGGTCCATGGGTACCTCCATGACCCTCGCTGCCGACGTAGATGCAGCCCTGGTGGAGTGGGATTTAAACACATTAGTGTCAATACCTGCCTTAGCCAGGACGATCCGGAGCCACCTGGAGATCGTCTGGACTGTCACTCGATGGTGAGGTCGTTTGTGTGTGACAAGCAGGTACAACTCCATTCCTCTGATGCTCCTCGTCACCTTGATGTAGTAACGGATGTGAGTGGCTAAACATAGCCGAGCATCTGCAGGGTATGCCGGGAACTTCAGCTGCAGCCCTGTGCACCCAGGTCTATGCTGCTTAAGTAGCTCATCGACGAAAAAGACTACTTCTCCAGGGGTCGACGTCATCCTGTCAATACGTAGTTTGTGGAGCGTCTGAACCCGCTGTGCTGAAGTCAGCGCTAGTAACATCACCAATTTCATAGTGAGTTGGTCCAGCTGTAACCCTTCCATGGGTGACCACGACCTGAGCAGGGTAAGCACATCCCTGACATCCCAGGTGATGTTGTAGCGTGGTGTAGGCGGATTCAGATTGAATATTCCCCGCATAAGCCTGGACACTAGCCTGTTCGATCCAACCTCGATGTTGAGGTAGAATGATAGCGCACTCCTGGCGCTGTTGATGGCACTATAACTCAAGTGCTCATCATGGTGCAACCCCGCGAGGAATTCCAGGACGTCGGCTATGGAGACATCGTCATAGGTGATGTGAGAGCGACTGCAGTAGGCTTCCCATTTGGTGATGTGGGAGAGATATCTCCGCCTGGTTGACTCTCGCAGGATGCTCCAATGGTGTTCATGGTCCGGGTGGTAAGGCCATACTGCATCCATGGCCTGGTCAGAACCTGCAAGCCAGTAATTTTAGATAGGCATGGCAGGGGTGTAACTCCCCTGAGACAGGGTGAGAAACCACATGCGGGCAACCCTCTAGAGGGACCCAAGGTTGACTAATCATGTCAGAGACCACCGGATACCAAGGCTGTGTAGGCCAGTCGGGTATAACAAGAATGCCTCTGGCAGAATCCATCCTGATTTTTTGTAATACCCGACTGATGAGGCAAAACGGGGGGAATGCATAGAAAAACCACTTCCCCCAGTCTAGCGAAAATGCATCAATCGCTAATGCCCCAGGGTCTGGTTCCCATGAAACATATGTCGGTACCTGATGGTTCAACCGGGACGCAAAAAGGTCGATATCCGGTTGGCCAAATTTGGCTGTAATTTGGGCAAATATTTGAGGATGCAGCATCCACTCAATACTATCATTGAATTTGCGTGACCTGGTGTCTGCCACAGTATTAAGCCTACCTGGCAAATAGGTGGCGGAAATCCAAATATCTCGATTAATACACCAGCACCAAATAGTATTAGCCAATTTGTCACAAGAGACTGACCTGGTACCGCCCATATGGTTTAAATATGCCACCGCTGTGGTGTTGTCTATTTGGAGACGGACATGAGTGCCACTAAGATGAGCACAATATGCCCGCAGTCCGTGAAATGCTGCAAGCAGCTCCAAATAGTTAATCCCTTGTACTAGCAACATGCTAGCTTCAAGGGGATCCCACCTGCCTCCACAACTAGAAGAGCTGTCCGCAGCTCCCCAGCCTAGAGAGCTTGCGTCAGTTTGCAAATATACCACCGGATTGGGCACAACAATGGGTTTGAATGCCCTGCCAATATTGGACACCCACCATTGGAGCTCAACCTTAGCATCAGAAGGCAGCTCCATAGGTCTGTCAAAATGACCAGCGTTCTTTTTTAACGCAATAATTTTGGCCCTTTGCAGGTTTTGATAATGCAAAGGCCCAAACCGGGCTGCCGGAAATAAAGCTACGATTTTCCCAATTATCTTAGCTGTATGCCGAATAGATGGTATACTGGCGGATGCGAGATCCTGACATGCAAGGGAGACATCCTCCACCTTGTGAAATGGAATGGTGGCCCTCATTTGAATAGAGTCCACCGTGAAACCCAAATAATCCATAACCTGGGATGGGTGAAACTTCGATTTTTCTGGATGCACTATAAACCCCAGTTGCTGAAATATAGTAACAGTTGCTAAAACAGCGCTTTCAGCTGCTTCCAGAGTATTGCCAATAATCAGAATATCATCCAAATAAGCCATTACAACATGATGTTCTATGCGTAATTTGGCCATAATAGGTTTAAGTAATTTAGTAAAGAGCCTAGGGGCAGTAGTAAGCCCATTTGGTAAGGCTCGATATTGCCAGAGCTGATCCATCCAGACAAATTTCAAAAATTTCCGGTGATGTTTCCGGATGGACACTGAATAGTATGCATCTTTTAAATCAATACATGCCATAAAGCAACCATGCGAAATCAGTGATTTGGCTGTCTCAAAGGTGTCCATTTTGAAATGTGTATATGTTACAAAGGTATTCAACTGGGTCAAATCAATAATCACCCGACAACCTCCATCCTTTTTTGGTCTAGTAAATATATTGGAGACGAATTCAATGGGCTCGTGAATAGTTTTCTCTATCACGCCTTTTTGTTCCAAACGAAAAATTTCAGCCGTGCCTGCTGCCTGCTCAACAGCAGACAGCGTAAACTTCCGTTTAGGCATATGCTGGGATGGAGGAACTTTGCCGTGAATAAATTCAATAGAATGACCCCGAACATTTTGTAACACAAATTTATCCGAAGTAACTGATACCCAAGCTTTAGCAAAGAACCGGAGTCGCCCTCCCACATGTGAGATTAAAGGGGCAGGGGAAAGAAACCCAGACCGCCTTACCTCCATGGTCACCGGCGGTCCCTGACATACTTGGGTGGCCGAGGAGGTGCTGGGTTGGGCTGACGATAAGATGGCTTCATCTTCCACTGGGGTCGCTGTGTGCCTGACCCTAAAAAAGACCGCTGCTGCTGGCCCTGTTGGTAGTAGTGCTGAGTAGTAGCATATGGTCTTGATGCTGATGCGACCGGACCTCGCGGTCGAGCAGGGGGAGCTTTTGGCACCATCGGTCTGGGGGCGATCTGAGATCGCATAAGTCCCACCGTTTTGGCTACCTCGTCCAGCTCCTTGACCCTCTTCGGAAGGTCTTCCCCGAAGAGTTGTCGGGGCGGTGGGGGCGGTGGTGGCTTACACAACCCTGCAAATTTTGGGTTGATAGACGGACGGATGCTGTTCTTCCGGAAATCGTTGATTTCATGTTGGGTGGCACATAATAGTGCTAACGCATCCTCCTGCTCCAATGACAGGTCCGTTCCATCGACCGACCGCGCAAAGGCGGTAATACCGGCTGTGAGGAGTTTGAGGATCCGCTGGAGTTTAACCTCCTGATGGCGGACAGCCACGCCGATGTTGCCCCATATGGGCGTATTGACCAGTGGCACGTTGAGGGCATTACAGTTGGACGGGGCCTTGTGGCGCTGAGTGGCCTGTGAGAGTACTTCCTCCTGCAACCGATGATTCGTGAGAAAGTCCACTGTTGCTGCCAGCTTTGGCTGGAGCGGAAGTCCAGTTGTAATTGGTGCAGCAAATTTGGCTGCCACGTCCAGTAACTCAGCTGTCGGTGGCTCCGACGGTGTTGGGGTGGGGTCAAACCCTTCTTCCCCTTGTGGCTCGCTGATGAGGGAAACCGGCGAGGCGGCCCTGTGCCTGACGATATCCGTGGGTGCGTACTGCTGTTGATTATGGAGTACCAGCTCCAGCAGCCGCTCGATGCGGTCAATAAGCCCCCCATCCTGAACACTCGGATGGTCGGAGTCCTCCGGCTCAGAAAACATGCCGGGGCTCCTATCATCGGCCCGCACCTCAGAGAAGTGATCTCGGTGCCGGAATGGATCGCTTTCGGCCGCCGCAGCGAAACCGTGCGAGTCCCGTGCGGGCAGGGTGTCCAACCGCCTCTTCTTGGCAGGAGTAGAAGCCGTTGCCACAAAGGGCCCTGACGGCTTGGGGTCGACTCCAGCAGAAGCATGGAGCGACGCCCGCACAGGCTTGCCGGCTGTCCGCATTTCGGACGGTGCCGACGCATGGTCTCGTCCTCCCATCCATGGGGGACTCGGCGACCGAGGCGGGACCGTACCCAAGCCCCCCGTCCCGGCGGCGGGGGTTGGGAGTTGGGTAGCAGACCTTAACGACCCAGGTCCCGCCGTTGCACCAGCCCGCTCCATGGCGGCTGGTGGAGCCTTGGCCCGGACCGGGTTAGGCTTACGGGCGCCTCTGCTGCCTTTTAATGAAGGGCTAGCGGAGGGGGGTCGGGCCGCAGCACGAAACCCCTTCCCCGTTGTCGCCAAAGGCGAACTTGTGGCAGGGTCCACCCTTTCAGGAGGCACCCCGACGTCCTCCTCCACACACTCCTCCTCGGAGCTGTGGCGACTCAGCGGGTCCCGACCTGCAGCAGCAGACGGCAATGACTTCCCCGCCTTCTTCCCGGCCCCAGGTGGAAACGATGAGGGCGCCGGGCCACGACTTCTTCGTCCAGACATTCTGAACACTCCAATCCGCACCCTTGCTGAAAGACAAAACCGACAGCAAGGGCCAACCAACTTAAGGTGAGTTTAACTTACCTAAGCGGCTCCTTTTGAAGGGCTGGCGAGGAGCGCACCCCACCGCCAGCTGTCGGCAGCAATGCGTTGCGACGATATGTCGCGCATGCGTGCCGGCGGGCTCTTCACGAAGTCACTCACGTGACTCCGAAATGAAATAGGCCATTCTGCCATCCAAGGCACCCTGCAGCTTCATAGCATCCTCATCGCAGCTCACATTGCCACCCAGCTTTGTGTCATTTGCTAAATTAGTGATGTTACATTTAATTCCCTCGTCTAAATCGTTAATATATATTGTAAATGACGGGTGCCAGCACCGAGCCTTGCAGCGCCCCACAAGTCACTGCCTGCCATTCTGAAAAGGACCCGTTAATTCCTACTCTTTGCTTCCTGTGTGCCAATCAGTTCTCTATCCATGTCAATACCCTGGCCCCAATACCATGTGATCTAATTTTGCACACTAATCTCTTGTGTGGGACCTTGTCAAAGGCTTTTTGAAAGTCCAGATACACCACATCCACTGGCTCTCCTTTATCCATTCTACTTGTTACATCAGGGAGAGAATCCATACAAAGAACAAGCACACTGACCCTATGATCAGATCCATTCTTGCAAGTATCTCTTGGGTTGACAACTCTCTCCTTTCTGGGGAGGTGAAGAGGTTAAGCTCCAGCTATCATAGCTCCCTTCTGCTTGTATCTTAACCCACTTCCACTAAAAACGCAACTTCTGCAAATACATACTAAAACTCTTCTCGAAAAGATCAGAAAATTATCAGAAAGCTCCTATCAGATTGATCAGATAAATATTTGATAAAATTGCTTGCATCGTCAATTGTTTTCAATAGTTTGTACTCATTGTCAAAAAGTAAGATTTCTTTCTAGCTGCATTTTAGAGTTCAGAGTTTAGAAAGATACAATGTGGAAAAAGGCCCTTCGGGCCACTGAGTCTGTGCTGACCAGCGATAACCCCATACACCAGCATTATCCTACACACTAGTGGCAATTTGCAATTTACAGAAACCAATTAACCTACAAACCTGTCTTTGGAATGTGGGAGGAAACAGGAGCACCCGGAGAAAACCCATGCAGGTCACATGGAGAATGTACAAACTTCGTACAGACAGCACCCGTCGTCAGGATCGAACCGGGTCTCTGCTGCTGTAAGGCAGCAACTCTACCGCTGTACCACTAGGCCGCCTAACTTGCTTTATTTCCTGTTGCCGGCATTCTTTATCAGTAATTAATTAGCTTCAGTTTTACAATCTTCAAACCAAGCGAATCAGGCAATCTTCCATAACAGGCACCATCAGTTATGTTTTGTTCCTTAAAGTTACAAAATTATTATAATCGTATTCCAATCCGCATTTCTCAAGATGAAACGAAAGCAAAGATATTCACCGAGTTTGGTTCAGATTTATTATAGTCACATTATTGTCACATACAGTGAAAAAGCTTTGTTTTGCATGCGATCCAATCAAATCAGATAATATAATTATAAATACAATCATACTACCAAAATACAATCACGTCAAACTCAAGTTCATACGTTCATAGCATTAAAGGAGCAGAATTAGACCATTCGACCCATCATATCTACTCCACTATTCAATCATGGCTGATCTATCTTTCCCTCTCAAACCCATTCTCTTGCCTTCTCCCCATAACCTCTGATGATGCCCTTACTAATCAAGAATCTGTCAATCTCTGCCTTAAAAATATACATTGAATTGGCCTCCACAGCTGTCTGCGGCAATAAATTCCATAGATTCACCACATAAGGTAGAGCACAGAGGAAGAAACAGGATGCAGAATATAGTTCTCAGCATTGTAGCACACCTGTTCAATGTCAACAATGAGATAGCGGTGAATTGGACAGTTCCCTAGTTTACGGAAGGAATGTTTTATATTGGGAGCCTACAATGTAAACCTGCACCAGCACTGTTCTTTTAGACACAAAACGTTGGAGTAATTCAGCAGGACAGGCAGCATCTCTGATGGAATGGGTGACGTTTCGTGTCCCGAAACTTCACCCATTCCTTCTCTCCATAGATGCTGCCTGTCCCGTTGAGTTCTCCAGCTTTTTGTTGAGTTGTCTTGCTGCCAACATTGAGTAAAGCATTAAAGACTTCTGTTGTAAATTAAAGATTCTCAAGTTTTGTACAGACCTAGAAAACAAACACGAAGCGGTGTCAGAAGTGGGATACTTCAGATTGCGTCCAAAGACCCAGATAAGAGCCTATTTTATTTATTTTTTAAATTTTTTTTGAGATTTGGACTCAAACTAACCTGTCTCGGCAATTTGATCGTTTCAATCCCGAGCGAGAAAGGTGGTCGTCGTATTTAATGCGAGTTGAGTTTTGTTTTCAAAGTATGGCAATTACTACTAACCTGAAGAAGGTGGCTCTCTTGTGTTCAGAAGGAGTAATTTAAGCCTCATGTGTTGAAATCGTAATGGCTTTGCAGCTGCGTTTCGAAGAAAGTCAAAAGTTCCTCGCAGCTAGCCTTGATTTCTACAGGATGGTGCAACAGGAAGGGCAATCGATTACCGAATTTCTTGCCGAACTTCGCACCAAGGTAAAGGCATGTGATTTTAAAGCTCAATGCTGCGAAAATTGCCAAGACTGGTCATGGGCTGCAGGCACGCATTCATCCAGCAGGCGATTCTCAAGGATTCGGACGCCTCATTGAAGAATGTGCTGCAGTGTGCTAAGATGGCCGAGCTGCTAAGTAAAGAACTTCACAAAATGGCCGGCGAAATACCGTTGAAGCTCCCTCAGGAGGTGCATACAGTTTGTCAGACTCGTCCGCAACACCAGATTCCGCAACGCCAGAAACCACTTCATCGACCCAGAGCAAATCTGAGAAAGGTGGGACAGTTTCAGAAGAGCCGTCTCCCTGTGGGGGGAGGATCGAAACCCTGCTACCAGTGCGGCTCGACTGCTCATCATCACTATGAGTGCCCGTATATCGAGTCCATTTGTTATGCCTGGTACCGAAAAGCTCATCTCCAGGCAGTGTGTCAATCCGTAGGAAAACTGAGAAAGGGCAGAAAACGCAAAACGCAGTCGACCAAATCGCGGAGACCATTCCTATTGAAGTGCTCAGTGTGTCTATGATCACCGACAAGATGAGGATTTTGCTGCCAGTCTCGAACGGCGATCAACAGTTCAAGGTGAATACTGGTGCGGCTGTGTCGCTAGTGGGTCAGGACATCTGGGAGAGGATCGGATCGCCGAAACTGAAACCGGCCAACATCTGCCTTTTCGGATACGGACGACAGCCCATTCCCACGCAAGGCAAATGTACCGTCGCCATTTCCTGTAATGGTATGACACAGATGTTGCCGCTGATCGTTGTTGGCAAAGAAGGTACATCCCTGTGCGCCATCGACTGGATCGATGCTTTCAAGCTTGACATGAACGCCTTGATCTATGATGGATCAACTATGGCATTGTCATTGACCACGGATTGCAACATGGTCAGCAAGTGCGTGAACAACTTGCGAAAACAGGAGGTCGAATGGCACTGGTCCAAAGAGTGTGACCATGCATTCACCAGGTTGAAGGAGATGCTCGCCCAGAAGACGCGTTTGGTCCACTATGACCCATCGAAGCCGATCTTGCTGGCCACCAATGTGTCGCCGTATGGTCTTGGAACTGTAATTTCACAAACGGCGCCGAACGGCAAGGAAGAACCAATCGCGTTCGCATCCAAAACGTTGACGACCGCCGAGAAAAACGACAGTCATGTGGAGAAAGAACAGCATACATATAAAGCAAATACTGATATCTCTTCAAAAGAGGACACTGAGGTAAACTCTGTTGATTCTGAGCCTTTAGCAAGAATTGTGAAACGCAAAAAAGGCTGGAAAAAAAGAGTGAAGCGAGGTCCAGCCAAATGGAGACGTTCAAACTGGAAAGGGGGAATGTGATGTTTGGTGGACTGTGTGGGGTGGGAGGACCCATTGCTCCTCCCATGCAGCAGGTGGCGCTACACAGGACAAGGGAGGTGTTTTGTATAAAGTTTATCCTGTCTGTACACAATGTGAATGTGCAGACATTTTTTTAGTTGGATTGCTGCCAGCATTGAGTAGAGCAATAAAGACTTCTGTTGTAAATTAAAGACTCTCGGGTTTTGTGCAGACCTAGAACACGAAACATCCAAAATGAGTACCCTGTTCTGGCTTTCTCCTTATATCCCTTGATTCCGTTAGCCCTAAGAGCTAAATCCAACCCTCTCTTGAAAACATCCAGTGAATTGGCCTCCACTGCCTTCTGTGGCAGAGAATTTCACAGATTCACAACTCTCTGGGTGAAAATGTTTTTCTTAATTTCAGTCCTAAATGGCCTACCCCTTATTCTACGTCCAGTAACACAGTGAAAAGCCTGGATATAGTGATGTGGAGAGGATGTTTCCAACTGTGGGAGATTCTAGGACCCGAGTGCATAGCCTCAGAATAAAATAACATACCTTTGGAAAGAAGATCAGGAGGAATTTATTTAGTCAGAGGACAGTGAATCTGTGCAATTCATTGCCACAGTAGGCTGCGGAGGCCAAGTCAATGGATATTTCTAAGGCGGAGATTGACAGATTCCTGATTAATAAAGCTGTCAGGGGTTATGGGGAGAAGGCAGGCAAATGGGGTTGGGAAAGATAGATCAGCCATGATTGAATGGTTAAGTAGACTTGACGAGCCGAATGGCCTAAGTCTGCTCCTATAACTTATGCACGTATGAACTTACGAAGAACCGTACAGCACAAGAATAGGCCCTTTGACCCACAATGTCTGTGCCGGACATGATGCTAAGACCTTCACTTATATACCTGCACTTAACCCATATCCCTTCATTCCCTGCATATCCATAAGCCTATGCAAAACTCTTTTAATTGCCCCTGACATATCTGCTACAACCATCATCCCCAGTAGCGTGTTCCAGGCACTCGCCACCCTCTGTGTAAAAAACTGTTCCCGCACATCTCATTTAAACTTTGCCCCTCTCACCTCAAAGCTATGCTCTCCAGCATTTGATGTTTGCATCTTGGGAACATTTCTGTCTGTCTTCTGAATACCCTTTCATTATTTCCTTCTACAGTACTTACATTCCTGGCTGTGTTTCTAACGTAGTGAAGCATGAACAGATTCACTTCCTTGCTGCCTCAATTTATGGACTACATGTCTATGGACCTGGTGAGTCAATCATTACTTTATTTTAGTTTAGCAATATAGCATGGAAACAGGCCCTTCAGCCCACCGAGTCCATGCCCACCATCGCTCACCCATTTACACTGGTTCTGTGTAATTTCACTTCCACGTCCACTCCCTACATACTGGCGGGAATTTATAGAGGCCAATTAATCTACAAACCCACACGTTTTGGGGATGTGGGAGGTAATCGGAGCGCTCAGAGAAAACCCATTCAGTCACAGGGAGAACGTGTAAACTCCACACAAACAGCACCGAAAGCCAGGATTGAACCTGGGTCTCTGTCACTGGGAGGCAGCAGCTCTACCAGCTGTGGCACTGCGCATTGAGCTTTTCGAAGAGTGCGTTAGGACTTTTACTTGCAGCCACACTTAGTTCCCAGTTTGTTGCAAAAATCTCATTGCTTCGCTCTTGTAGATTAGTAACTTATGAACTTACTTCTTTGTGGATGTAGTTAAACGTTAGTGCAAGTTTTTGTTTTGATCGTTGAATGTTTCCACGATGTCTTTAGCTTGCACCGTGGGCTGAGATTATGCACAAACACAAGCGTTCATTCATTACCCACAGACACAAACACTCACCACAAGCCAGCGTTGCTTACGTTTAATACTGCTCGCTACATACTTGCGCATGGGTATTGTTTTCTCTTCACTCACTTTACCTCTTCCACTGCATTCCATTTTTTTTTCTGGTCAACCTCCACCCAACCGGCCGTCTACCCAGCCCGCTATAAAAGTGGACGACACCACTCTTGAAAACGTTGACCACTTCCCCTACCATGGCAGCTTTCCTCAAAAGCTGTCATCGACTCTGAGGTCGACCATCGCCTGAGTTGCGCCAGCGGAGCCTACGCCAGACTCAGCAGAATCTTTGAAGACCGAGACCTAAAGGCTCACACAAAACTGCCGGTCTACAGAGCCGTTGTCCTCTCCACCCTGTTGTGTGGAGCCGAGTCATGGACCACCTACAGCAGGCGCCTGAGAGCCCTGGAACATCAGATCCTTACGAAAGATTCTGAGGATCAGCATGGGAGGACAAACGCACCAACACCAACGTTTTGGAGGAAGCCAACATGACCAGCATCACCACCACAATAATGCAGCACCAACTTCGATGGACTGACCATGTCATCCGCATGTCCAACACACGTCTCCATAAACAGATCCTGTACTCTCAACTGAAGGAAGGTCGGCGAACCCCCGGCGGGCCAAAGAAACACTTCAAGGACAACATCAAGAACAGTCTGAAGAAATTCCACATCACATCGAGCAACTGGGAGCACATTGCACTGGACAGGCACTCCTGGAGGAAATCCGTGCAGGAAGGAGCTGCACTTCACGAAATGGAACTACGTCGTGTGGCAGAGACAAAGCGACAGCACCGTAAGGAGAGAGAGAAGGGGGCTCGACGACTACCAACCACCGCCAGTCTCCACTGCCCACGTTGCACCAAGATGTGTGGATCGCGGATCGGCCTCTACAGACACCTGCAGACCCACAAGCAGACGACCCTATGGAGAGGAGAGGACAGTCATACTCATTTCGAGTGACCGCCGATGATGATGACATTTTGTTTATCATCCAGAGTACTGACTGTTCCAGATAAGACTTGTTTTCCAAAAATAAACTTTATTCAGAATATATACAGAACAGGAACAGCGCCAGAGACCCGGGTTTGATCCTGACTACGGGTACTGTCAATACGGAGTATGTACGGTTTCCCCATGACTACATGAGTTTCCTCCCGCACTCCAAAGACGTGCAGGTTTGCAGGTTAATTGGCTTCTGTAAAAATTGTAAATTGTCCCTAGTGTGTAGAATAATGCTGTGTAAAGAGATCCCAAGTCAGTCTGGACTCAGTGGGTCGAAGGCCCCGTTTCCATGCTGTTTCTCTAAACTAAACTAAATGAAGAGCAAAAAGTCTTCTGACATTCTCCGCATTTATACATTGATTAGTGTTACATTCCGTAGTGTTCACCATCGATCATTTATACCATGCACCCTTGCTACTCATGTGGTCCCCTAGGGTGATATCCCTACCGTTGTGTGAGGGGTGTCTCCATCACTCCCTGCCCCACAATGTGCAGCAGTGGAAGGATCTTAGACTGTGGTCCTCCCCCACAGAGCCTTGGCCTTGGCTGCACCAAGCTTCAGTCAGAGCATACTCATTGAGTCGACTCCACCATTCAACCATGGCTGATCTATCTTTCCCTCTCAACCCCATTCGCCTGCCTTCACCCTTGACACCCGTACTAATCAAGTATCTGTCAATCTCCGCCTTAAATATACTCAATGACTTGGCCTCCACAGCCATCTGTGGCAATGAATTCCACATTACACCTGCAGTCTAGAATATGCCTGTGCATTGTATTTTTAAAGCTTTCTCTTTAATTTTAAAGATAGCGGAGTCAAGGAATACGGGGAGAAGGCAGGAATGGGGTACTGATTGTGGATGATCGGCCATGATCACAGTGAATGGCGATGCTGGCTCGAAGGGCCAAATGGCCCTATTGTCTATTGTCTTTTGTCTACTGCCATGCTATGTACTCCATTCAGCAATATTGCGATGAGAAAGAGCAGAGTGCACCAGTGAGTGATGTATTGTGACAAGTGCAAGATGGCAAACCTGTACAAAACAACATTTTACCTTAGATAGACACAACAAGCTGGAGTAACTCAACGGGTCTGACAGCATCTCTGGAGAAAAGGAATAGGTGACGTTTAGGGTTGAGACACTTCTTCAGACTTTTTACCTTACTCAGTAGTTGCAGTATTATAATGTCTGTCCACAACTGTGTAAGAGGTAGGTGGCAAACAGCTGATAGACTAGGTTACACTCATATTTAGCAACATAGAGTTTTCAGAGTTATACACATGAAAAACAGATTAAGATTATTTAAAAAGTCAAAATCCAATATTTGTTTGCCTTTATTGATGCGTCAAACTAATCTACATTCCCTCTTTAGCACAGCTATCCAATTAGTCAGATTTCCTCCGCTCTTTTCAAATAGCGGTTTATTCAGATACCACCATGTGACGCTTCGATGGCAGCCTCGCCTACAGTCTGTCCTTTTCGTCTATCTTTTGTTATTTCTAGTGTGTTTTGAAAGTTTGTGTTAATATTCTCTGGTTTGTTTTATGTGGGGGGTGGGGGAGGGGGTCGGAGGAAACTTTTTTCAATCGCTTACCTTGCCGGAGATACGATTGTTTTCCGGATCGTATCTCCGATCGCTCTGTGGCCTAACATCATGGAGCTGGAGGCCTTGCTTGGGTCTGACTTTGTGCCCCACCGCGGGGACGTGGACTTACAATCGGAGCCGATTACATGCCTGGGATCGATGCTCCAACCGCGGCCTGCGAACTTTAACGTTGAGGAGCTCGCATTCTTGAAACAGTAGATGTATGGAAGCTCGAAAAGCCGCACGACGTTCGACTAGCCACGACCCGGGGTCAGATCGCCCGGCGCGGGAGAGCTGAGTTTCCCCCCTTATGCAGGAGCTTGATCGTCCCGACGAGGAAGTCCCGCTGTCAGCTACGGGAGTAAGATCGTCCCGCCAACGGAAGGCTAGCGGCCCCCGACTGCTGGAGGAGAAAGAAGGGAAGAGATGGAACATTTTTTCACCTTCCATCACAGTGAGGAATGTGGAGGAGTCACTGTGGTGGATGTTTACGTTAACATGCATTTTGTGTTTTCTGGTGCTTTTTTATTGGTATGACTGACTTTATGGCCAATGAAATTCCTCGTATGTTGCAAAACATACTTGGCTAATAAAGTATTATTATGATTATGATGATTATGATAAGCTTGTATTTTTTTTTCAAGCAATCACCCATTTAGGTTTAGGTTAAGGGTCAGATTTATTATTGTCCAGTGTACCGAGGTTCAGTGAAAAGCTTTATTTTGCATGCGATTCAACAGATCAGATAATATTAGACATAAATAAAATCAAGTCAAACTAAAATACAATAGGCAGAGCAAAGGGGAAAATACAGAGAGCAGAATATTGTTGTCAGCATTGTAATGTATCATATAGCGCATGGTTTCATAGACAAAGTGTAATGTCCACAATAGGGTAGAGGTGAATCGGACAGTACCCAAGCTTATGGAAGGACTGTTCAGAAGCCTGATAACACAGGGGAAGAAACAGTTGCTAAGTCTTGTGGTACGTGCTTTCAAGCTTCTGCACCTTCTGCTGGCTAAGAGCAGGGACAAGAAGGAATGACCAAGGTGGGACGTCTTTGATTTTACTTCGGAGTCACGTGAGTGACTCGGTGAAGAAGCCCCGGCAGGTGCATGCGCGCCATTACGTCCGTCGCATGGCGCACCGACGGGCTGGAGAGCGCAACTCCACCAGCGGTAAGTAGTAAACCTGCAGGTAAGTCAATTTCAAACTTTCCCTGCGAGTATTTAAACTCTGTAATTCTGGCTCGGGAACCAGCGGGAGTTAGTGGTAATGGAGGGTGTTGGTAAGAAAACATAGAAACATAGAAACATAGAAAATAGGTGCAGGAGTAGGCCATTCGGCCCTTAGAGCCTGCACCGCC
This sequence comes from Raja brachyura, assembly GCA_963514005.1. The sequence goes on from OY740797.1 coordinate 11,349,974, forward strand.
ATTCAATATGATCATGGCTGATCATCCAAATCAGTATCCCGTACCTGCCTTCTCTCCATACCCCCTGATCCCATTAGCCACAAGGGCCACATCTAACTCCCTCTTAAATATAGCCAACAAACTAGCCTCAACTACATTCTGTGGCAGAAGGTAGTTGAACGTAGTAGGAGTCCGTAGTAGGAGCGTAGTCCGTAGTAGGAGCGGAACGCGCGGGCTCGCGGTTGCCGCTCACAGATCGTGTAGGTAGATAACGTCTGCAGTAACGCCGGCTCCAATACCGGCTGCTGGTCTACCGGCAGCTCAACTGCCTCCATCAGCTCCAGTGCTTCAGGGCACTGAGGCCAATCCACCAGGGAGGAAGGCCAAGAGAAAATCTCTCAGGCCCGTTTTATCTGACGGGTCTGATGATGAGGAAGACTCCCCTCCTGATAATAAACAGGTATGGGGACGGCTCGACCAGATGGAGAAGATGCTCCAAACTCTAATGAGCCATGAGATTTTTCAATCGGTGTCGAATGCCCCTAGGATTCCCCAGGCAGCCTCATGTAGAGGCCCATACAGTGAAGATTACACTGCTTATCAATAACAGTGGGAATCACCCTCTCCAGCACCTCGTTTAGGGCTGGAAGAGGCCTCCCTGGAGCAAGACTCGGGAGAGCCAGGGCAGGGGGAGTCTGACCCTGAAGCTGGTGTCACTGCTTTTGACCACACACCAGAGCACATGAGCCATGCTCCAGGTGTCCCGGACGTAGCAAGGAACATTGCTCTTCCGGAAGGTACTGGTGAGGCCATGGAAGAAAACCTGGCGGCCAACATCAATTACATGGTCTCTCACCAGTTACAAGATACAATAATGGGAGAAAAAGCCACCAGACACAAAACACCTGTGAATTGTGCGTCGCTCAAAGTGCCCACTGTGAACTCTGCTATAAGGGCACAAATGAGTGCAACGATGCGTGGACAAGAAATCCGTTTCCAGCGGGTCCTCAAATTGGTGGGAGCAGGCATCACGTCCTTTGGCAAAATGGTCCGAGGGGCACCAATGTCCGGCACACAACAGGATATGCTGGCCCTGCTGTGTAATGCATATTTCGAGGTGAATTGTATACAGAAAATAGCTATAAAACCTACACTGAACCCGCAATTTGCAGCTTTATGCAGGTCCACCAATATTCAAATGCCAGATTATTTATTTGGGGTGGACCTGCTCAAACAAGTCAAAGACCTGGAGGAAGAGGCCAAGACAATAGGCCTCATGAAGACATACGTTCCTTCCGCCAGGATGCCATCTCGCAGGTTGTTTTCAATACTAAGGGGGTCAGATCCGGGGCCAGGGCCAAGCAGAGTGGGGCCAGTGGGACGGCGGTATTACCCACCTGCATATCCCAACTACAACCCCAGTATGGCGAAAAGGACAAGAACTCCAAGGTCGACTGTAGAGGTACGGGTGATTCATTCAGTCCAGGATAAATCTTCTGGGGAACAACCTCCGGTTGGGGATAGGTTGCAGTTATTTTATGATGAATGGTGCTGCATAACATCTGATCGGTTTATACTGGACACTGTGTCAGAGTCTCAAATAGAGTTTATCTCAAGAATTCATCCACCTGCACAAATATGCTTAATCGGGTATTGGTATTTTCTGGACCAGAAACTCAGCAAGTAAATTAAGAAATTGAGGTTTTGTTTCAAAAAGGGGTAATTGAGAGGTCGACATACCATCCTCAACAATTTGTGTCCAATATATTCCCCAGACAGAAAAAAGATGGGGGATGTAGAGTCATTCTGGATCTAACCCAGTTAAATTCCTATGTCCAGTATAGGCATTTAAAAATGGACACCTTCAATGCTGCTAAACAGCTGTTATCAGAAGGTTGTTATATGGCAACCATAGATCTGAAAGATGCATATTTTTCAGCACCAATTCATCATCAGTACCGGAGATACTTGAAATTTAGTTGGATGGGACAACTGTGGCAATTTAAAGCATTACCCAGTGGGTTAACCTCAGCTCCTAGGTTGTTCACGAAATTGTTGAAACCAGTGCTGGTTTTTAATGATAAGCCACACTCAGGAGACAGCTGAGGAGTCGATTTCAGCAACCAAACACCTGTTTAAAAGGTTAGGGTTTCTGGTCCATCCAACAAAATCCAAGTTAGAGCCATCCCAAAAAATTGATTATTTGGGGTTTGTCATTGATTCAGTTGATATGTCAGTGACTTTGCCTACGGCCAAGGCTGTGGAAATCAGGGAGGTCTGTACTAGTCTCACTGAAAAACAACACCCCTCCAACTGGGAAGTAGCCAGGGTTATTGGCAAATTGGTGGCGGCATTCCCTGCAATGGTGTTTGGACCCCTGCACTATCAAAGTCTGAGCTATCGAGCTAGAGAACAAGCACTTAAAGAACATGCAGATCATTTTGATAGACCTATGCAGTTGCCAGCAAGAGCCATCGCTGAATTACAATGATGGATTATCAATATTGTACAAGCTACCAAAAACATTTTGGTTCGGCAACCTTCAGTGGTTTTACAAACAGATGTAAGTGCTCTGGGATGGGGAGCCACGGACAGCGAGTCTAGCTGTGGTGGTAGATGGAGTGTGCAAGAGGATTTAATCCTGCACAAGCATGGTATAAATTACTTAGAATTGCTGGGTGCATTCTATGGATGCCACATTTAATTCCCTCATCTAAATCGTTAATCTTATATTACTAAAAGTCTGATCTTGACCACTTCCTGTTGTTCTATATATTGATTTTAGAAAAAATGTGCCACTTACAGCTGTGATTTTTGGTCATCTTACTCAGAGTTCCCCTCCGCTGCGCAGGACAATAGGATTTTTCCGATTGATTAAAAATAAAAGAGTTATTACTGTTTTTAAAATGTTGAGATTCTCTCTCCTGAAGGCCACACCCCTTCTGGAAGGACTATAAAACCCAGAAGTGTTGAGTGCCTCAGTCAGTCTCCGCAAGATGGGGGAGCGAGAGGGTCACATCTCTCAGTCTGAGCTAAGAATAACACTGAACACATGTCTACTAAACTGTGAGTGGTTTTACTGACCTGTCAGTGCCCTTAATGTGGTTTGAAAATATAGTTTGGAAATGCTAATGCTGTGTTGCCTTTGGTTTAGAAATGCTAAAGCTGTGTTGCCTTTGGTTTGGAAATGCTAAAGCTGTGTTGCCTTTGGTTTGGAAATGCTAAAGCTGTGTTGCCTAATTAAAGTTGCCGTGCCTAATTAAAGTTGCTTTGCCTAATTCAAGTTGCCTTGCCTAATTAAAGTTGCCTTGCCTTCTATATAATTAAAAGTCCAATCTTGACCACTTCCTGTTTGCGCTTTATATTGATTTTAGAAAAAACGTACCACGTACAGCTGTGATTTTTGGCTATCTTACTCAGAGTCACCCTCCGCTCATCAGGTGCCCCTTCTGGGGGGAGGGACTATAAGACCCAGAAGTGTGGGCATGGCTCAGTCTCTGCAAGATAGAGGAGGGAGAGTGGTAAGAAACTGCACTTGAATTTGGTGGCCTTGCACCCTGCTTGAAATGGAATTTCAAGGAATAACCGTGAGTCAACTGCCAGCCCGCCATCCGTAAGTGAGTGAGCTGCCAGCACAACAGGCTTGAGTAACTGAGCTGCCAGCCCAAGAATCCATTCGGCCCAAAATATCCATACTAGCCCTCTGGAAACCAATCCCTTCAGCCCACAACACCCATACTCGTGCTCCAGAAAGCCACTGGCAATCAATATTGGAGGCGGTGGAGAGGTGGAATATTGCGTTGGGGGACCAGCCCTCCCGTGTGACGCTGGGACCCAACGGGTCCAACCTAGTCTAGTATATATTATAAATAACTGGGGTCCCAGCACTGAGCTTTGCGGCACTCCACTAGTGACTGCCTGCCATTCTGAAAATGACCCGTTAAATCCTACTGTTTGCTTCCTATCTGCTAACCAGTTCTCTGTCCATGTCAATATCCTACTCCCAATACCATGTGCTCTAATTTTGCACTCTAATCTCTTGTGTGGGAACTTGTCAAAGGCTTTTGAAAGTCCAGATACACCACATCCACTGGCTCTCCCAATCCATTCTATATAATTGAAGGAAAGAAATTAAACTGTTACTTTATGTCTGGGCTGTTGGGAGGTAAAATCGACTGAATACAGGTCCTCCCCAGTATTGAGTGCCAGATTTCTGTACAGCCCTTACATACCAACAAGCATTTGAATGTTCAGTGGACACAAAGTACTGGAGTAACTCAGCAAGTCAGGCAGCATCTCTGGAGAACATGACAGGTCACATTTCAGGTCAAGATCATTCTTCAGACAGTCTAAAGAAGGGTTTCAACCCGAACTGTCACCTATCTATGTTCTCCAGAGATGCTGCTTGATCTGCTGAGTTACTCCAGCACTTTGTGTCATTTTGTGCATTAACCAGCACCTGCAGTTCTTTGTTTCTAGATACTGAAAGACCAGTGGGATTGATTTGCCGGCTGCTCGGGGCTATAGGCATCTTCTGCTGGATGAGAACAGGCCATTAAGGGCGGCACGGTGGCGCAGCGGTAGAGTTGTTGCTTTACAGCGCCAGAGACCCGGGTTCAATCCTGACTACGGTTGCCTGTCTCTTCGGAGTTGGTACGTTCTCCCCGTGACCTGCGTGGGTTTTCTCCGGGTGCTCAGGTTTCCTTCCACATTCCAAATGCATACAGGTTTTGCAGGTTAATTGGCTTGGTACAATTGTTATTTGTATCATTTTTGTGTGTGTGTGTAGGATAGTGTTAACGTGTGCGAATCGCTGGTCGGCGTGGGCTCAGTGGGCCAAAGGGCCTGTTTCCACGCTGTATCTCTAAACTAAACTAGACTAAACTAAATTTACTAGTGGCTTCTCTCCCTACCCCACCCCACGCAACTACCCAGCCAAGCAGAGCCAACAGACTCACTGGCTGAGTCAGTGAGGCCGGCTGACGGCCACTCAGCCCACGTCTGCATGCTCTCCCACCTCAGCTGTTCCTGTCACCCCTCTCCCACGCTCTGTGCCTACTCATTTCCGTCTTACAAACTGTCTGGCTTACACACAGTTCTCAGGAAGACCTGCAAATTAGACAAACAGAAAGCGAGTGAGAATGCGGAACTAAGGAACTAACATTTTGTCAACAACAGAATTTGTGAAGATGACCTTAAACACAAGAAAATAGGGTCAGGTGCAGGTCATCTACTGACACCTCAGTCCAATCCCAACGTTCAATATGATCATGGGTGGACAGCCAAATCTCAACTCCGGCTCCCTGGCAATTCCCCAATGCCTTCAATCCCCAGTCTTTCAAAAATTGAGTTGCTGCCTTACTGCATTAGGAACCTGGGTTCAATGCTGACTGCGGGTGCTTTTTGTTTGGAGTTTTCACCGTGCCCCTGTGGGTTTTTACCAGGTGCTCTGGTTTCCTCCCACATTCCAAAGATGTACAGGTTTGTAGGTTAATTGGCTTTGGTAAAAGTTGTCCCTAGTATGTGTAGGATAGTGTTAGTGTGCAGGCTGCTCGATGCAGACTCGGTGGGCCGTAAGGCCTGTTTCTGCGCTGCATGTCTAAAGTCTAAAGTAAACTGAACTAAACTATATCTTCTTGTTCCAGATTCACACACCAGTCAAAACATTTGTTCATATGTGTCAATAACATTACCCTTGTTCTTATAAACTCTAAAGAAAGCTGATCCATCTTATTGAACCAGAAAACGTGGATACATTTCAGGCACCAGATGACCAACAGGAGGGAAGGGGAACAGGAGGGAAAGGGAACAGGAGGGAAGTGGAACAGGAGGGAAGGGGAACAGGGGGGAAGTGGAACAGGAGGGAAGGGGAACAGGAGGGAAGGGGAACAGGAGGGAAGGGGAACAGGAGGGAAGGGGAACAGGAGGGAAGTGGAACAGGAGGGAAGTGGAACAGGAGGGAAGTGGAACAGGAGGGAAGTGGAACAGGAGGGAAGTGGAACAGGGGGGAAGTGGAACAGGGGGGAAGGGGAACAGGAGGGAAGGGGAACAGGAGGGAAGGGGAACAGGAGGGAAGGGGAACAGGAGGGAAGTGGAACAGGAGGGAAGTGGAACAGGAGGGAAGTGGAACAGGAGGGAAGGGGACCAGGAAGGAAGGGGAACAGGAGGGGAATGATTGATGAGGACTAGCACAGGTCATGGAGAGTTTTAATATACTAGGCTTTTAGCTGAGAGATTAAAAGTAACACCAATGCAACATATGTAAAATTCAGAAGATTCAGGGCTGATCACAATTTTAATTTCTCTGTGTGTTTGCTGTAGGCATCAATTCCTCTAATGGCATTGGAACTTCCAGCCCGGAACTGAAGTGACTGCTCTAGATATTGCAACCTTTCATTTCAGCACTAAATGCACTTTCTAAAAGATTGTGAACAGTAGAGACAGGATGTGGTGTGCGTGGCAGGATGGTGGGACTCGGTACTGTTGGAGGGTAGACGCCGGTGAGTTGGCAGGAAGATGTGTGGGCCATGTTGTGGGAGAGTAGGAAGATACAATCTCTGCTACAGCCTGTACCAACCGCTGACATTATCTTTCAATGATAATTATCTGCATTTACCATTTGTCTACTCCACACATATCAAGTTTAGTTCAGAGACACAGTGTGGAAACAGGTCCTTCGGCTCATCGAGTCGGCGCCGACCAGCGATCACCCCGTACATCAGCACTGTCCTACACACTAGGGACAATTTACATTTTTCCAGAAGCCAATTGACCGACAAACCTGCATATCATTGGAATGTGGGAGGAAACCTGAGCTCCTGGAGAAAACCCACGCAGATCACAGGGCGAACGTACAAACTCCGTACCGACAGCTCTCGTAGTCAGGATCGAACCCGGGACTCTGGCGCTGTAAGGCAGCAACTCCACTGCTGCACCACCGTGCCGCGCTGAGGTGCGAATCCTCCAATAGCAATGTATTCCGTGGTTAGAAATACTACAAGTGGTTTGGTTCTGGGAGCACGTGGACTGTTAGATTGTTTCCTCAGCTCTGACTATAGACAGCTGGCTAAACCAAGCCACCAGACTGAATGTGCAGGAAGCAGGCACGTGCCGTCAGGGTAGGCAAGGTAGGCACTGCCTACCCTGACTAAAATTATAACATAGTAATAACTAAATATAAATAATAAAGGCATGGGAGGATTATGCCTATGTAATAGATCGATCTCTTAGGTAGGCATAATTTCATTTCGGAGTCACGTGAGTGACTTCGTGAAGAGCCCGCCGGCGCGCATGCTCGACATATCGTCGTACCGCGTTGCTGCGACGGCTGGCGGTGGAGCGCGCTCCTCGCCAGCCCTTCAGAAGGGGCCACGGAGGTAAGTATTCTACCTTTAGTTGGTGGTCCTTGTTGTTGGTTTTGTCTTGCAGCAAGGACATGGATGGGAGTTCCAAGGGCCGGAGGACGTCAGGACGAGTTCGCCGGTCAACAGTTCCGGGGCCTTTACCATCGGCAGTACCTGCAGCGCAGGCCGGGACTCAGGCGGAGATGTGGGTAAGCCCTGTGTTCACAGGTCCAGATCCGCCAGCACACCACAGCTCGGAGGAGTTCGGTGAGGAGGAGTGTGGTGTGCCGCCAGAGCAGGGGGACCCTGCCATGGCAGTCAGGTTGTCAGCGGGCTCGCTGGCGACCTCGAGCAGGGCACGTGCCGTTGCACGGCCTGTTCCACTCAGCCCTCCGAGAAGGGGGAGGGCAGGAGCCCAGAAGCCTAACCCTGTTAGGGCTAAGGCATTGCCTGTCGCGGAGGAGCGGTCAGGTTCCAGGGCGAGACCCGGGGCGGCTGTGAGGCCAGCCGGCATACCCCGACTCTCGACGCCGGGACGGGTCGGTCGAGTCGGGTCTCGTCACGGTCGCCGAGCCCCCCATGGATGGGTGGGCGAGACCATGCGTCGGCAACGTCCACGATGTGGGCAGCCGGCAAGACTGCGCGGGCCCCAGGCAGCCATGCTTCGGCTGGTACCGACACCTCGCCGCAAGTGCCCTTAGTGGCAGCGGCTTCAGCTCTCGCTAAACGGAGGCGATTGAACACGCCCGCGCAGGAATCGCGCAGTTCGCCTCGGCGGCTGTTAGCGACAACTACCGGCACCGGCAGGGCCTCGACGAGGTGCGGGCCGATGACAGGAGCCCGGTTTTCTTTTCAGAGCCGGAGGACTCCGACCACCTGAGTGTTCAGGGTGAAGGGCGTATTGACCGTATGGAGCGGCTGCTGGAGCTCCTGCTTCAACGTCAACAACAGCAGGGCAGCAACAGGCACAGGGCGTCTTCACAAACATCTACTATCAGCCTGGAGCAGCAGGAGGAGGAGGTTCTGGTGGATCCCGTACCAACTCCGTTGGAGGTGCCAGCGGAAGAACTCTTGCATGTGGCGACCAAATTCGCGGCCTCACATACGGCTGGTCTTCCTCTCAATTCAAAGCTGGCAGCCACAGTGGACTTTCTTAATAATCAGGTGCTGCAGGAAGAAGTCCTCATCCAGGCTATGAGCCGTCACAAGGCTCCATCAAACTGCAACTCCCTCAACGTGCCTGTGGTCAATACGCCAATATGGGGCAACATCAGTGCGGCTATCCGTCAACAAGAGCTACAATTGCAGCGGATCCTGAAACTCCTCACGGCCGGTATTACCGCCTTTGCGCGGTCGGTGGACGAGGACGAGCTGAATTTGGACCAGGAAGATGCTCTGGCCTTATTGTGCGCGACCCAGCACGAAATCAACGGGTTTCGCAAAAACAGCATCCGCCCAGCACTCAACCCGAAGTTTGCAGGATTGTGCAAACCACCGCCGCCGCCGCCGCCCCGTCAGCTCTTTGGTGAGGACCTCTCGAAGAGAGTCAAAGAGCTTGACGAACAAGCCAAAACGGTGGGGATAATGCGCTCTAAGAGTGCCCCCACACCGTCCGGCTCAAAAGCTCCATACATTCGCTCACGAGGGTCGGCCAGTATCTCGACGAGGACCCACCCTCAAGCTCCACAACGACAGCAACATCAGACCCAGCACCAAGGGTCTTTTTTAGGACAGGGTCGGCAGAGACCCTGGTGGAAAACGAAGACGCCGCGCCCTCAAGCCAACCCAGCACCTCCACGTCCACACACGCGTGTCAAGGACCGCCGGTAACCACGGAGGTGAGGGGGTCTGGTTCTCTCTTTTCTCTCTGTTTAACTTCACATGTTGGTGGTCACATTCGGTGGTTTTTGGGTGCATGAGGTAATTTCACTGGTGACGAGTATGTGTTGCAGAATATTCAGGGGCATAAAATTGAGTTTATTAATGGCGACATTCCTCCATCCCAGCACATGCCCGCTCGAACATTTAAAATTATCTGCTGCAGAACAGGCAGCCGGCTATAAGGAATTGTTAAGTCTTGAGCAAAGGAGTGATTAAGAGAGTGGTGCATGAACCAGTTGAATTTGTTTCGAACATATTCACCAGACCTAAGAAGGATGGAAGTTGTCGTGTCATTATTGATCTAACCTGTTTGAATACTTTTGTAACATATTCTCATTTTAAAATGGATACGTTGAAACAACCAAATCATTGATTTCTCATGGTTGCTTTATGGCATGAATTGATTTAAAGACGCATATTATTCCGTATCCGTCCAGAAATGTGACAAAAGGTTTTAAAATTCATCTGGATGGGGCAACTCTGGCAGTACAAAGCTTTGCCTAATGGGCTCACCACAGCCCTAGATTGTTCACTAAATTAGTGAAGCCAATTATGGCTTATTTGAGACAACGACACCATATAGTATGGCCTATTTAGATAATGTCTTAATTGTGGGCCACACCCTGGAATTGGCTGAACAGGGTGTTGCAGCTGCTGTCAATATATTTCAACAATTGGGGTTTATTGTCCATCCAGAGAAATCAAAGTTCTAACCTGCCCAGGTGATTAATTACCTAGGGTTCACGGTGAACTCTATAAGCATGAGGGTTACCATTCCAATTAACAAGATTGAGGAGGTTACCCAGGTGTGTCAAGATTTAATCCGCACCAATATACCATCGATTCGGCACTTAGCTACAATAATTGGGAAGCTGGTAGCTTTGTTTTCGGCAGCGCGATATGGACCTTTGCATTATCAGAATTTGCAAAGAGCTAAAATTGCTGCGTTAAAACAGAACGCTGGTCATTATGATCGGTCCATGCAGCTGCCGCCCGAAGCGATAAATGAGTTGCAATGGTGGGTGTGTCACATTAGCAACTCATTCAAGACTATTAGGGAGGCTAATCCGGTGGTATATTTGCAAACTGATGCAAGCTCCAATGGTTGGGGATCCACGAATAATTGCTCTAGTTGTGGTGGCAGATGGGACACCCTTGAATCAACGATGTTGTTAACTCAAGGGATTAACTATTTGGAGTTGCTGGCAGCATTCCACGGACTTCGTGCGTATTGTTCCAAGCTTGTTGGAGTACATGTCCGTCTCCAAATAGACAACACCACAGCAGTAGCATATTTAAACCATATGGGTGGTACCAGGCCAGTTTCGTGTGACAAATTGGCAAACTCAATTTGGCTCTGGTGTGTTCAAAGAGACATTTGGATTTCAGCTACCTATTTGCCAGGTGAGCTTAATACTGTGGCGGACACCAGGTCACGCAAATTTAATGACAATATTGAATGGATGTTGCATCCTGAGATCTTTTCTAAAGTCACAGCCAAATTTGGTAAACCGGACATTGACCTCTTGGCGTCACGGTGGAACCATCAGGTACCAACCTACGTTTCATGGGAACCAGATCCTGGGGCAATAGCGCTAGATGCATTCTCGCTGGACTGGGGGAAGTGGTTTTCTATCCCTTCCCCCCATTTTGCCTCATCAGTCGGGTATTGGGAAAGATTCAGGCAGATGCTGCCAAGGGCATCCTTGTTATACCCGACTGGCCCACACAGCCTTGGTATCCGGTGGTCTTTGACATGCTCAACGAACCTTGGGTCCTTTTGAAGGGTTGCCCACAATTGGTTACTCACCCTGTCTCAGGGGAGCCGCATTTCTGCCATGGCTATTTAAATTTGTTGGCTTGCAGGTTCTGAACAGGCCGTTAGTCCAATACGGCCTCTCGGCTCGGACCATGGATACCACCGGGGCGTCGTGTCGAGAGTCTACAAGGCGAAGATACCGCTCGCATATTAAGAAGTGGGAAGCCTACTGCAGCCGCTCTCGCATCACGTACGATGACGTGACAACAACCGACGTCCTGGAATTCCTCGCGGGGTTGCACCATGATGAACACTTAAGTTACAGTGCCATCAACAGCGCCAGAAGTGCGCTATCGTTCTACCTCAGTTGGAGGTAGGATCCAACAGGCTAGTGTCCAGACTCATGCGGGGTATATTCAATATGAATCCGCCTACACCACGCTATAATATCACCTGGGATGTCAGGGATGTATTAACCCTGCTCAGGACGTGGTCTCCCATGGAAGGGCTCCAACTGGACCAACTCACCATGAAGCTGGTGATGTTACTAGCGCTGACTTCAGCTCAGAGGGTACAGACACTACACAAACTGCGTGTCGACAGAATGACAGCTACCCCTACAGAAGTAGTCTTTTTCGTTGACGAGCTACTAAAGCAGCATAGACCTGGGTGCACAGGGCTGCAGCTGAAGTTCCCGGCATACCCCGCAGATGCTAGGCTATGTTTAGTCTCACATATCCGCCACTATGTCAAAGTGACGGCACGCATCAGAGGAATGGAGAGATACCTGCTTGTCACTCACAAGAGACCTCATCATCGAGTGACAGTCCAGACGATATCCATGTGGCTTCCAGTCGTCTTGGGTAAGTCAGGTATCGACACTAATGTGTTCAAGTCTCTTTCCACCAGGGCTGCATCGACGTCAAGGGCGAGGGTCATGGAGGTGCCCATGGACCAAATTCTCGCCACAGCAGGATGGGCTAATGAAGCTGTGTTCCAGCGTTTTTATAACAAGCCTGTTGCTGCTCCTCTGCAGTTCGCAGAAGCCGTGCTGAATGCAGGTCACGAACGTGGAGATGTCCCCGCATGAGGGGTTTTGTTTTGTTGTTAATAACTCTGCTCTTGTTTTGCAGTATGAACTATTGAGCAAGTTTGTTCCTCCCATCCATCCCTGGTAGTGGTGTGTCAGCATGGACGTGGTCCAGGGCGTGTAATCACAGAAGCTTTGAAGTCTTCACGAAGTCACTCACGTGACTCCGAAATGAAATAGTAAGATTGAACGAGAACTTACCAGTTCGAAGGTTGATCTTTATTTTATGAGGAGTCGAAGTGAGGGATTTCGTGCCCTCCTCGCCCAACCCTCAATCACCTTCATCTGGTAATCTTAGTCACTTCAATCTTACTATGCGAAGTCATTTCTTTGTTGGTTTCTGTGATTCCACGCCGCTACTTTGAAGTATGTCGAGCATGCGCGCCGGCGGGCTCTTCACGAAATCCCTCACTTCGACTCCTCATAAAATAAAGATCAACCTTCGAACTGGTAAGTTCTCGTTCAATCTTACTATTCTCCGTGCCTTTCATCCGCAGCGCTTGTAACACGGGAAGGTCTGTGCAGCCCACGTGCCGTCAGCGCTGCCTGAAGCCGTCAATTTCAAGCGGGGCTGAAGGCAGCAGAAATTCTGCCTTTGCTGCACTGCGCATGCGCATCAGTCTACTGCGCATGCGCAGCGCATGTTTCTTGGCGCGGTTTTCAAATATGGTTTGTCAATATTTTAAGTGTATATTAGGTAACAAAGGGAGAAGAATGGAGTTTGTGTACCAATAATGCGGTAAGTACATTTTGTGTTTATGTTTTTAAATACTGTATTTCCCGGGCAGTGGTGGTGAGGGGAGAGCTCCTTTCACAGCATTTGGGGAGTCTGGCCCGGGGTAAAGTTGCGGGGAGGGCACGAATGTTATGAATGAGGGGATTGGGATAATGCCACTTGCGACGTTCCTTGCACGGAGGCGTGGAATGCCACCGCATTGAGGCGGGGGGGGGGGAGAGGTCGGGTGGCTGAGCGGACGCCGGGCCGGACAGCGGAACCAGCCGCCACGTTAGCTCCTTCTGCCGGTCCCCGCTGACCTCTGGCAGCTCTCCATCTAAAAACCTCTCTCCTGCCGCTCGCTGGCCTCACTCATGTCCTTAAATTCCGATGCGCGATTGAGGTTACTCGGCTATGTGAATTTAAGGATTTGCAGGAAGCCGCTGACATGAGCAAAGTCGGCGAACGGCAGGTGACAGGTGTTCCGACGGAGAGCACTGCCAAAGGTGAGCGGGCCGGCAGAAGGCGCTGAAGTGGCAGCCAGTTCTGCTGTCGGGCCCCGGTGGCCGCTCGTAGCTCCCCGAGCTGATTCTGTCCCCAGCTACAGTGCATGGCTTCGCGCCCGGAGAGCTGCGGCAGCGGTGAGTGAGTGAGTTACTGGCATTATCCCCGACACCCTCCATCTCAACACTCGTGCCCTCCCCACAACTTTACCCCTGGCACAGACTCTCCACACGCTGTGAAAAGAACTGTTTCCCCAATTGGTCTAGGACTAGGAAGCCTAGGAAGGGCAAATTGAAATGTCACTGTTTTTTCTAAATTTATTTATTTATTTAATAAAGCGAGAAATCTGCGCATGCGTGGTTTCATTTTTTTTAAGCGGACTGAGTGCCTACCCTGAGTAATTACTCACGGCACGTGCCTGGCAGGAAGGAACTGTAGATGCTGGTTTAAACCGAAGATAGACAGACAAAGGTCGAGACCCTTCTTCAGACTGGTTAAGGATAAGGGAAACAAGAGATATAGACGGTGATGTGGAGAGATAAAGAACAATGAATTAAAGATATGCAAAACAGTAATGATGGTAAAGGAAACAGGCCATTGTATTTTTGTCTACCTGTCTGCATCTGCAGTTCCTTCTTAGGCCATTGTTAGCTGTTTGTTTGGTGAAAACGAGAAGCTGGTGTGACTTGGGGTGGGGAGGGATAGAGAGAGAGGGAATGCCGGGGCTACCTGAAGTTAGAGATATCAATATTCATACCACTGGGCTGTAAGCTGAACTGCACTGATGAGACTAGTCATAATCCAACTGTCTCTAAAAATCAAAAGTATTCAAACTCCATTGGAAATGAATCATTCCTTTAAATCTCAGTTTAGGTTATTTATTGTCATGTGTACTGAGGTGCAGTGAAAAGCTTTCTTTATGCATGCTGTCCAATCAGATCAGATAATACTATACTTAAATACAATCAGGGCAAACTCACATACAATGGGTAGGGCAAAAGGGGACGATACAGGTACAAGAGGAAGTATATAGCTCTCAGCATTGCAACGCTCTAGTTCCATAGACATATTCCGGTGTCCTCAATAGAATTAAGGTGAATCAGGCAGTACTCTAGCTATGGACAGACCATTTAGTGGCCTGACTACAGAAGGGGAAAAAACTATTGTTCTATTGACAAATTTGAAAAATTACTAAAGAACCATTTAAAATTGGAAAATAAATTAGGACATGTAAAAACATAGCAATGGCAAAGTAAATAAATCTAAGTTGACTCACTTAATTAAAATATTGCAAATTAGATGTGCTTTCTTTATTAATTGATTGAAAGATAAAGCATGAAGACAGGCCCTTCAGCCCACTGAATCCATGTTGACCATTGATCACCCCATTCAGACTAGTTCTAAGGTTGACCCACTTTCGCATCCACTCTATACGTTATGGGCCAATTCATAGAGGACAATGAACCTGCAAACATGGACGTCTTTGGAACATGGGAGGAATGTGGAGCACCCGGAGGAAAGGCACGCGGTCAAATGGAGAACGTGCAAACTCCACACAGGCAACATCCGAGGTCGGGTTCGAACCTGGGTCTCTGGCGCTGTAAAGCAGCAGCTCTGCCAGCTGTTCCACTGTGCCGCCCTGTTACCTCCCCCCCCCCCCCCCCCCCCCCCACAGTGACTCCCGTTCATTGAAATGAATGGAGTTGCTGCACGTGTGCCAGGTCGAATTGTTCAGCGGGCAGATCTAGGAGCGTAAATGCAGGGAGAAGGTACTTTGCCACTGGGCGGCAACTCAGTGGGTGGCACAGTGGCGCACTGGTAGGTTTGCTACCTTACAGCGCCAGAGACCCGGGTCCAATCATGACTACTGCTGCTGTCTGTACAGAGTTGTACATTCTACCTGTGACCGTGTGGGTTTTCTCCAGGTGCTCTTGTTTCCTCCCACATCGCAAAGACGTGCAGGTTTGTAGGTGAAATGACCTCTGTAAATTGTCCCTAGTGTGTAGGATAAAACCCGTGCATGGGTGATCGCTGGTTGGCGCGGACTCGGTGGGCCGAATGGCCTGTTTCCATGCCATATCTCTGAACAAAACTAAACTAAACCTTGGCCACTCCTCCCTGTTGATGCAAATTACCTGATTTTGCCACAGATGTAGGTCATTGCCATGCTTCCTGCGACTCGACCACATGACAGAAATGTTTAATTGACAATGTAAAAACCTTTTTAAAACATAGTATAAATGCAAAAATATCTTGCTTTTATTCTTTCGTCTCTTACTTTTTCTGTTACTATTTCCCCTTCCATCCCACAGTCTATTATCTGATTCCCATTTAAGAGATAATGTTGAAAGTATAATGTTGAGACAAATTACCCGCACCAGTAGCCCTAGTCCACTATATATTTTCTCCGTGTGCTTGACATGATGTCCATTGGCCATTTCAGTGTCCACACTTTTAAACAGAAAGTCTGGAGCGGTGCAAATTGATAGCAGCTGCTTTGGCCAAATGCATAACCGCCTACCAGCATTACGCAAGCCTCCAAATCCGGTCAACTACACTGGAACTCTTTTCCACAAGGTCTTTCGTTATTTTCTAATCTCGAAGACCTCTTCACAATCCTCAGGTGACAATTTGTACAAAAGGATTCCTTCCTTGTGATCACCAAACATAATGTGTTAAAAAAGGACATATGTTTCATGTTGTGAGACCCAATATTATATGCTTTTAATTTTGATGTGTGTGTGTGTATGTGTCTGTGTGTGAGTTTGTGTGTATGCGATTGTGTGTATATGTGTTTGTGTGTATATGTGTGTGTGTGTGTGAGGATGCGTGTGTGTATTTATGTATGTGTGTATGTTTGTGTGTGCATGTGTGTGTTTTATAATCATCATAATCATACTTTATTAGTCAGGTATGATTTGCAACATATGAAGAATTTCATTTGCCGTACAGTCATACTAATAAAAAGCAACAAGACACACAAAATACATTTTAACATAAACATCCACCACAGTGACCCCTCCACATTCCTCACTGTGATTGAAGATGAAAAAAAGTTCAATCTTCTTCCCTTCTTTGTTCTCCCGTGGTCGGGCCCTCCGCGTAGGGGTGATCTAGCACCTGCATCGGGGGAATCTCAGCTCCCTGCGCCGGGCGATCGGACCCTGGGTCGGGGTTGGTCGAACCTTCTGCGACTTTGGAGCTGCCCGACATCAGTCTCTACCCGAGACTGCGAGCCCCTCACTGTTGGAATCCGCAGGCGGTGGTTGGAGCGTCGATCCCAGGCAAGGGATCGCAGGCTCCGATGGTAAGTCGCGGCCCCGCGGTGGGGCTCAAAGTCAGTTTCGAGCAAGGCCTCCAGCTCCATGATGTTAGGCCGCAGAGCGACCGGAGATACCATCCGGAAAACAATCGCATCTCCGGCAAGTTAAGAGATTTTTAAAACACAATAAAAATAACAAAAAAGCCGAAAAGACAGACAGACCATTGGTGAGGCTGCCATCACTGAAGTCGCCACCCAGTGGAATATGTGTATGTGTGTGCGTGTGGTCATGTGTGTGTGAGTGTTTGTGAATACAGGTACAGTGACATTTTTGTCAGGTCATTGGCAAATATACCTTTGATGAAAGTTTCCTGCATTACTTAGAGGAGGAGGACCACCTTGGTCTTCCCCGTGCAAACAGGGCATGCATGTCTCCCCAACTGCCCCCAGTTAGATGCATTCTTGATAATAAATGACACAAATTGTGCTTAGGTGTTTCCAAAGAGTCATAGTATCATGCAGCACAGAAACAGGCCCTTCAGCCCAAATACCGACTAAGGTGCCCTATCTAGCTCCTCCTGCCTGTGTTTGGCCCATATCCCTCTAGACTTTTCCTATCCATGTACCTGTCCAAATGTCTTTTAAATGGTGCCCCAACTACCTCCGCTGACAGTTTGTTCCATATACCTACCACCGTCCGTGTGAAAAAGCTGCCCCTCAGGTTCCCCTCTCACCTTAAACCTATGTCGTATGATTCTTGATTCCCCTACTCTGGATAAAAGATACTGTGCATTCACCCTATCGATTCTGCTCATGATTTTATACAGCTCCATAAGATGCCATATGCTGTAGTTGAACAGCTAGTGGTGAGCCTAAAGCGCCGACCACGGAGCCAGGAACCCACCTGGAGTGGTCCGAGACTCGTCTCCTGCTCGACCCTGAAGACCAGGAACTGGGGAGGAGGGAGTCAGCAACGGCAATGGATTCTGGGAAAAGGGACAATTTCAAGATGGCGGCAGATGGATGAGAGGATCGGCGTCGCCAGGACAACAGGCCTTTAAGGCCAAGATAAGAATGCACTCATAAGAACTATGAAACTTTGTGGGCACCAGAAACATAGCGGCCCTTTGTGTATTGACTCGGTGAAGAATACTATTATTCTACAATCTTTTACTGATTCCATGAAATTTCCCACTGCAGTGTGGTACGTATCAAACATGTGCACTTCATCTTCTCCCATGCGATGAAAATCTGAAGCGACCCGGTGCCATTTTCCACAGACTATGTCTTCATACACAACAATATTTTGTTGCATATTCTATTATATTCAAAAAAACTTTGATAATGACTGTTGACACAGATGATTCGGAAAGTGCAGCGTTTGTGATTCAGAATGAAACTTCTGATAAATCTTAAATAGATGAGCTCTGCTGTTTTATTTCCTTAAACGCTCCTAGGTTAGTTAAGGATGATAAAGTATCTTATTTTCTAAACCTACAATAAGTTATCTTTACTTTTTTTCGGTAAGTTGACCTATCAATTCAAATTTCATATGCATAGGTTTTTCTGCATAGGTTTATCGAGATTGTGATCAGGTGCGGACTTGCCACATCGTCATGCAAGGGAAATAGAAATTATGTGCAATACATCGGGTAAAAATGAAGGTTGCTCTAATCCATCTGATAACAGAGCAGTGATCGTGCAGAATATTAATGCAGTATGAGGCCAAATGCTAATGCCTTATAGTTCAGATCTTCAAAACATCCAGCAGGAATTTAGTTTAATTCAGAGATACAGTGTGGCAACACTGACCACACCGACCAGTGATCACCCCGTACACTAGTTCTATCCTACACACCAGGGCAATTTATAGAAGCCAATTAACCTACAAACCTGTATTTCTTTGAGATCAGGTTTATCTTGTCACATTTGGAGATTGCAAACAACAAAATGTTAAAATGCAATTAAAAATAGACAATGGTGCAGGAGTAGGCCATTAGGCCCTTCGAGCCAGCACCGCCATTCAATGTGATCATGGTTGATCATCCCCAATCAGTATCCCATACCTGCCTTCTCCTCGTATCCCCTGACTGCTATTTTTAAGAGCCCTATCTAGCGCTCTCTTGAAAGCATCCAGAGAACCTGCCTCCACCGCCCTCTGAGGCAGATAATCCTACAGACTCACCACTCACTGTGAGAAAAAGTGTTTCCTCGTCTCCGTTCCAAATGGCTTACTCCTTATTCTTAAACTGCGGCCCCTGGTTCTGGACTCCCCCAACATCGGGAACATGTTTCCTGCCTCTAGTGTGTCCAAACCCTTAACAATCTTATATGTTTCAATGAGAACCTCTCATCCTTCTAAACTCCAGAGTGTACTAGCACAGCTGTTCCATTTTCTCAGCATATGACAGTTCTGCCATACCGGGAATTAACCTTGTAAACCTACGCTGCACTCCCTCAATAGCAAGAATGTCCTTCCTCAAATTAGGGGACCAAAACTGCACACAATACTCCAGGTGTGGTCTCACTAGGGCTCTTTACAACTGCAGAAGGACCTCTTTGCTCCTATATTTGATTCCTCTTGTTATAAAGGCCAACATGCCATTCTCTTTCTTCACTGCCTGCTGTACCTGCATGCTTACTTTCATAGACTGATGTACAAGGACCCCCAGATCCCGTTGTACTTCCCCTTTTCCCTAGTTGATGCCATTTAGAAAGTAATCTGCCCTCCTGTTTTTGCTACCCATGTGGATAACCTCACATTTATCCACATTAAACTTCATCTGCCATGCATCTGCCCACTCCCCCAACCTGTCCAAGTCACCCTGCATTCTCATAGCATCCTCCTCACAGTTCACACTGCCACCCAGCTTTGTATCATCTGCAAATTTGCTAATGTTACTTTGAATGCCTTCAGCCAAATCATTGATGTATATTGTAAATAGCTGCGGTCCCAGCAACGAGCCTTGCGGTACCCCACTAGTCACTGCCTGCCATTCTCGTACCCCACTAGTCAGTGCCTGCTATTCTGATACCCCACTAGTCACTGCCTGCCATTCTGCCATGAAAGTCATGAAAGTGCAAAATAAACCACTTTCATAAAAGTGTGAAATGAAGGGATACCCAAATAGCTTTAAACCGGACAAGATGATGAAAGTGTGAAAATAACAAAGGCGATCAAGACCTTTACAACTAGGGCATAAAGAATAGAAAGAAAGAGTTACCACATGCAGAATTAACTCAGTGGGTCAGGCAGCATCTCTGGAGAAAATGAATAGGCAACGTTTTGGGGTCGAGAGCCTTCTTCAGACCTGAGTCTTTAGTTTAGTTTAGTTTAGGTTATGGATACAGCATGGAATCAGGCCCTTCAGTCCCATAAATCCATGCCGATCACCCATTCACACTAGTTCTATGTTATCCCACTATCTCATCCACTCCCTACACATTAAGGACAATGTTACTGAGGGCCAATTAACCTATAAATCCGCATACCTTTTTGGATGTTGGAGGAAACCGGAGCATCCGGAGAAAATCCACGTGGTCACGGGGAGAGCGTACAAACTCAGTGCAGACAGCACCCGTAGTCAGGATTGAACCCTGGTCTCTGGCGCTGCAAGGCAGCAACTCGACCGCTGCACCACCGTGCCGCCCCAAAGAGCAAGGAATCCACTGCTTCTTGGATTACGGAAAGATTGTTGAGGAAAATTTCTGGCTCTTTAATCAACAAATATGATTAGTTTATAAATATAGTGTGGAAACAGGCCCTCAGCCCAGCGAGTCAACGTACACCAACCATCACCTCAACATTACACACTAGGGGTAATGTACAGAAGCCAATTAACCAACAAAAGTGCACATCTTTGGAATGTTGGAAGAAACCGGAGCAGCCGGAGAAAACCCACGCAGTCACAGGGAGATTGTTAAAAGCTCCTTACAGTCAGCACCCAAAGTCAGGATCGAACCTGGGTCTCTGGTGCTGTGAGGCAGCAACTCTATCACTGTGCCACCCTGTGCTGTACTATCCATTCTGAAGATGTGGAAAGAACTAGCCAGGCTAGATTTGTTGAGGACAAATTTGAATGCCCCAGATAATGATGAGTGCAATGTATGTGTCACAGAGGCACAGCTGGTGGAGCTGCTGCCTCACAACTCCAGAGACCCGGGTTCAGTCCTGACCTCCGGTGGTGAGTGTGTGTGTGTGGAATTCAAATGTCCCCCTGCGGTTGTGTGGGTTTCTACCGGGTGGTCCAATTTGCCCCCACCCGCAAAGACTGTGAGATAACAGCGTAGCATTGACACACATGAAAAGAGCAAAAAAAACACCACATTGGTACATGAGGGAAGTACAAGATTGTGATCAGGTGTGGACTTGCCACATCGTCATGCAAGGAAAATAGAAAATATGTGCAATACATCGGGTAAAGATGAAGGCTGCTGTAATCCATCTGATAACAGAGCAGTGAATATTAATGCAGTACAAGGCTAAATGCCAATTCCTTCAAAACATCTAGCGGGAGTTTAGTTTAGTTTAATTCAGAGATACAGTGTGGAAACAGGCCCTTCGGCCCACCGAGTCCACACCGACCAGTGATCACTAGTTCTATCCTACACACCAGGGATAATTTAAAGAAGCGAATTAACCTACAAACCTTTAGACTTTATACTTTGTAGATACAGCGTGGAAACAGGCCCTTCGGCCCACTGAGTCCATGCCGCCCAGCGATCACCCCATACACTGGCACGATCCTACACACGAGGGACAATTTACAATTTACAGAAGCCAATTAACCTACAAATCTGTATTTCATTGAGATGTGGGAAGAAACTGGAGCACCCAGAGAAAACCCATGTGTTCACATGGAGAACACACAAACTTCATACAGACAGCACCCGTAGACAGGATCGAACCTAGGTCTCGGGCGCCGTGAGGCAGCAACCCTCTTCTCTTCCAATTATAACTACATTTTCTATACAACCAACTGTCCTGATCCCTATTTTAATAAAGTCTTAACTATTAGCGGCTTGTAGGTTATTTGGCTTCCATAAATCGCCCCTCGTGTCTAAGGAGTGGATGAGAAAGTAGGGTAACATATGACGAGTGTAAATGTTTGATCAAAAGTTGGGGTGGGCTCAATGGATCGATGCGGCTGTTTCCACACTGTGTCTCTGAATGAACTAAAATAACAACACACCCAAGGAAAATGAATTTTAAATGCTGTCAGTTAGACAGTTGGGGCAGCGATAGAGTTGTTGTTTTACAGCGCCAGAGACCTGGGTTCAATCCTGGCTACAGGTGCTGTCTGTACGGAGTTTGTACGTTCTTCCCGCGACGTGTGGCTTTCCTCCCACACTCCAAAGACGTACAGGTTTGGAGGCTAATTGGCTTGGTAAAATTGTAAATTGTCCTTAGTGCGTGTAGGACAGTGTTAGCGTGCGGGGATCGCCGGTCGGCGCGGACTCGGTGGGCTGAAGGGCCTGTTTCTGCACTGCATCTCCAAACTAAAGTAAACCAAACATTACAGAGTAAATAATTCAGTATTTTCTTTCATACAGCTCAGAAAACAAAAGCAAAAATTCTGAGGCTTCCCTTTGAATTTTTATTTTGGTTTTGTGACATATTGCCTTAAATATTCTGTTAAAGCTAAACATTATTATCACATTTCCTCTGCATGTTTTCTTCTACTGTTGAAATATCGTTACATCTGTATGTTGAAACAAGTGCATTGGCTCACATTAGTTCGTTGTAAATGAGGTTTATCTTGCCATAGTTGGAGATTACAAACAACAAAACATTAAAATGCAATTAAAAAGTCATTAAAGTGCAAAGGTGTGAGATAAGGGATACACAAGTATCTTTAGACCAGACAAGACATTGAAAGTGTGAAAATAACAAAGAGAGGGCACAGAGAAATGAAACATAGCATTACAAAATGCAGAATTAACTCAGCGGGTCAGGCGGCATAGATACCTAGAAAAAATAGGTGCAGGAGCGGGCCGTTCGACCCACGTGTCAGCTCCGCCATTCAATGTGATCATGGCTGATCATCCACAATCAGTACCCCGTTCCTGCCTTGTCCCCGTACCCCTTGATTCCGCTAGCCCTAAGAGCTCTATGTAACTCTCTTTTGAATGCATCCAGCGAATCGGCCTCCACTGCCATCTGAGGCAGAGAATTCCACAAGTTCACAACTCTCTGGTTGAAAAGGTTTTTCCTCACCTCAGTTCTAAATTGCCTACTCCTTATTCTTAAACTGTGGCCTCTGGTTCTGGACTCCACCAACATCAAGAACATGTTTCCTGCATCTAGCGTGTCCAATTCCTTAATAATTTTATATGTTTCTATAGGATCCCCTCTCATCCTTCTAAATTCCAGTGAATACAAGCCCAGTCGTTCCATTCTTTCATCAAATGACAGTCCCACCATCCTGGGAATTAACCTGGTGAACCTACGCTGCACTCCCTCAATAGCAAGAATGTCCTTCCTCAAATTAGGAGACCAAAACTGCACACAATACTCCAGGTGTGGTCTCACCGGGGCCCTGTACAACAGCAGAAGGACCTGTTTGGTCCAATACTCAAATAATCTCGCAATGAAGGCCAACATGCCATTAGCTTTCTTCACTGCCTGTTGCACCTGCATGCTTACTTTCAGTGACTGATGTACAAGGACACCGAGGTCTTGTTGTACTTCCCCTTTTCCTTATCTGACACCATTCAGATAATAATCTGCCTTCTTGTTCGTGCCATCAAAGTGGATAACCTCACATTTATTCACATTATACTGCATCTGTCATGCATCTGCCCACTCACCCAACATACCCAAGTCACCCCGCATTCTCATAGCATCCTCTTCACAGTTCACACTGCCACTCAGCTTTGTGTCATCTGAAAATTTGCTAATATTACTTTTAATTCCTTCATTAATGTATATTGTAAATAGCTGCGGTCCCAGCACCGAGCCATGCGGCACCCCACTAGTCACTGCCTACCATTCTGAAAGGGACCCATTAATTCCTACTCTTTGTTTCCTGTCTACCAATTTTCTATCCATGTCAGTACCCTACCCCCAATACCATGTGCTCTAATTTTGCCCACTAATCTCCTGTGTGGGACCTTATCAAAGGCTTTCTGAAAGTCCATATACACTACATCCCCTGGCTCTCCCTTATCTATTTTACTTGTTACTTCCTCAAAAAATTCCAGAAGATTAGTCAAGCAAGATTTCCCCTTCATAAATCCATGCTGACTCGGACCTATCCCGTTACTGCTATCCAAATGTGCCGCTATTACATCTTTAGTAATTGACTCCAGCATCTTCCCCACCACAATGTCAGGCTAAATGGTCTATAATTCTCTTCTTTCTCTCTCCCTCCTTAGTGAAGACAGAACCAAAGTACCTGTTCAACTCGTCAGCCATTTCCTTGTTCCCCATAATAAATTCACCTGTTTCTGTCTTCAAGGGACCCACATTTGTCTTAACTAATCTTTTCCTTTTCACATTCCTAAAGAAGCTTTTACTATCCTCCTTTATGTTCTTGGCTAGCTTACCTTTGTACCTTATCTTTTCTCCCCATATTGCACTTTTAGTTACCTTCTGTTGTTTTTTAAAAGTTTCCCAATCCTCTGGCTACCTGCTCATCTTTGCTATGTTATACGTCTTCACTTTTAGTTTTATACTGCCCTTGACTTCCCTTGTCAGCCATGGTTGCCTCTTACTCCCCTTAGAATCTTTCCTCCTTTTTGTAATGAAATGATCCTGCATCATCTGGATTATTCCCAGATTGCTGTTCCACCGTCATCCCTGCTAGGGTCCCTTTCCAGTCAACTTTGGCCAGCTCCCCCCTCATGCCTCCATAGTCCCCTTTGTCCAACTGCAATACTGACACTTCTGATTTTAGACAATAGACAATAGACAATAAGTGCAGGAGTAGGCCAACTGCAGGAGGACCTCTTTGCTCCGATACTCAACTCCTTTTGTTATGAAGGCCAACATGCCACTCGTTTTCTTCACTGCCTGCTGTGCCTGCATGTTTACTTTCGTCACTGATGAACAAGGACCCCCAGATCCCGTTGTACTTCCCCTTTTCCTAACTTGACACTATTTAGATAGTAATCTGCCTTCCTGTTTTTGCCACCAAACCTCACATTTATCCACATTAAACTGCATCTGCCATGCATCTGTCCACTCACCCAACCTGTCCAAGTCACCCTGCATCCTCATAGCATCCTCCTCACAGTTCACACTGTCACCTAGCTTTGTGCTAATCTGCAAATTTGCTAATGTTACTTTTAATCCCTTCATCCAAATCATTAACATACATTGTAAATAGCTGCAGTCCCAGCACTGAGCCTTGCGGTACCCCACTAGTCACTTCCTCTCAAATTGCAGATTAAAACTTATCATATTATGGTCATTACCTCTTAATGGTTTCTTTTCCGTGAGTTCCCTTATCAAATCGGGATCATTACACAACACTAAATCCAGAAGTGCCTTCTCCCTGGTAGACTCCAGTACAAGCTGCTCTAAGAATCCATCTCGGAGGCACTCTACAAGCTCCCTTTCTTGGGATATAGTAGCAACCTGATTTTCACAGTCTACCTGCATATTGAAATCACCCATAACCAAGGTAGGAAGATTTCAATATGCAGGTAGACTGGGAAAATCAGGTTGCTACTGGATCTCTGGACAAAAGGAATAGGTGACGTTTCTGGTCGAGACCCTTCTTCAGACCCGAGTCTTTAGATTAGTTTATAAATACAGCATGGAAACAGGCTTTTCGGCCCCATAAATCCATGCCGATCACACTAGTTCTATGTTATCCCACTTTCTCATCCACTCCCTACACATTAGGGACAATTTTTACTAAATGCCAATTAACCTATGAATTAGCATATATTTTTGGATGTGGGAGGTAACCAGAGCATCCAGAGAAAATCTACGTGGTCATGGGGAGAACGTAAAACTCCGTACGGGCAGCACCCGCAGTCAGGATCGAGCCTAGGTCTTTGGTGCTGTGAGGCAGCAACTCTACCATTGTGCCACCATTCTGAAGATATGGAAAGAACTAGCCAGGCTAGATTTGCTGAGGACATATTTGAATCCCCTAGATAATGATGGAGCACGATGTAAGTGTCACAGAGGAACAGCTGGTGGAGCTGCTGCCTCACAACTCCAGAGACCCGGGTTCAGTCCTGACCTCCGGTGGTGTGTGTGTGGAATTTAAATGTTCCCCTGTGGCTGTGTAGGTTTCTACCGAGTGGTCCAATGAGGTCACAGGGAGAACGTGCAAACTCAACACAGACAGCACCCGACGCCAGGATCGAATCTGGGACACTGAGGCAGCAACTCTGCCTGCTGCACCACTGTGCTGCCTAAATACACCGGATAAATGTTTTTAATTGAATTTATTATGTAATGACATTTTTAGTATTATGAAAAGATATTTCAACTGTTTTAAAATATTTCTGATGGTCAGTAATACACGGCCTTAATGAAAACACTCAATGGATCTTTTTTGTTTCTGTCATTTAATGAATGCAAGAATGCAAGAACGTCAATACGTTTATTGATCAAGTATTCACATACAAGGAATTTGCCTTGGTGCTCCGCCCACAAGTGACAACATGACATACAGTGACAGTTAGGAATGACACATAAAACATTGAACATTAATAATAAAACAATAATTTAACCCCCTTGATATAAAGGCATCGATCCTTCACGATATGTGGGGATGTGTAAGTGAACTTGGTCAGGAGAAACAGGTTCAGATATTTCTCTGTGTAGAGAACATGGAAAGCATTCCTAAGGGGGGAAATATCAAAGAATAAGGTGGGGATACAGGACAAGGTAGCACAGCCTATGCTGGAAAGGAAGTTGTTATTGTTAGTTGGGGGCTGGAGATGTATAAGATGTCACTGAGTCTACTGCTCCAAAAACACACGAGGGTGTGGTCTTGGGTCACACAAGGACACAGCGAAAACATCAAAGGAACATTTTAATCCAAAATTATTATTGGCCTTCATCAGCCAGGGTATTGAGTATAAAAGTAGGGGCGTTATGCTACAGCTATACAAGGCGTTGGTGAGACAGCATTTTAAGGGCGGCATGGTGGCGCAGCGGTAGAGCTGATGCCTTACAGCACTTGCCGTGCCGGAGACCCAGGTTCAATCCTGACGGGTACGGAGTTTGCACGTTCTCCCTGTGACCTGGGGAGGGAACGCAATCCGGACTGGGCCAATGAGCTAAACCTGTTTTTTAATAGATTGATGTTGGGGCCTGTGCCCACCCTCCACCCTGCTCCCCAACAGACTCTCCCTCTCAATCCCCCTGGTCCACGTCCTCTGCCACTTCTTTGTTGCCCTGACCAACGACTTTGTTGAGTGATGTGGGCTCAATCACCTGCAGCTCAACACTG
Source organism: Raja brachyura (assembly GCA_963514005.1). The sequence continues at coordinate 11,376,925 of OY740797.1, forward strand.
ACAAGACTGAGCAGTTGGTGGTGGACTTTAAGAGGAGAGGAACACCCCTGTCCCTTGTCTCCATCAATGGTATGGATATGCAGTTTACCAGGGAGTACAAATACCTGGGTGTGTGTGTACCTGGACAGTAAACGGGACTGGTCCAGGAACGCTGAGGCCCTGTACAAGAAGACACAGAACCGGCTGTATTTTTTGAGAAGGCTCCGCTCCTTCAACGTCTGCAGTGAGATGCTGCAGATGTTCTACCAATCAGTGGTAGCCAGTGACATCTTCTTCGATGCCGTGTGCTGGGGCAGCAGGGCGAAGGCCGCGGACATCAATAGGATCAACAAACTCATCAGGATGGCTGGCTCCGTCCTGGGGGCCGAGTTGGATTCATGGGAGGTGGCCTTGGAGGGGAAGATAATCCTCAAACTGCGGAGCATCCTGGACAATACAGCTCACGCCCTCCATGACACACTGGTCAACCTGAGGAGCACCTTCAGCAACAGATTCTTAAGATTCTTAAGGGGTTGGACAGGCTAGATGCAGGAAGATTGTTCCCGATGTTGGGGAGGTCCAGGACAAGGGGTCACAGCTTAAGGATAAGGGGGAAATCCTTTAGGACCGAGATGAGAATAATTTTTTTCACACACAGAGTGGTGGGTCTCTGGAACTCTCTGCCACAGAGGGTAGTTGAGGCCAGTTCATTGGCTATATTTAAGAGGGAGTTAGATGTGGCCCTTGTGGCTAAGGGGATGAGAGGGTATGGAGAGAAGGCAGGTACGGGATACTGAGTTGGATGATCAGCCATGATCATATTGAATGGCGGTGCAGGCTCGAAGGGCCGAATGGCCTACTCCTGCACCTAATTTCTATGTTTCTATGTTTCTAACAGACTGGTTCCAGCAAGATGCAGCACAGAACGCCACAGGAGATCCTTCTTCCGTCTGGCTATCAAACTGTACAACTCCTCCCCTTGTGTCATGGGGGTAGACTGAGACTGAGACTGACTCCTCCCACCCCACCCCCAAATCTTTGCACATCCCCAATCCTTTCCACTTGTCATTTTAATTTCATGTTTCATGTATCTTGTGTTTTTGTGATTTTATGACTGTTGGCAATGTTCCTCCAATTTGCGTGTGGCCTCACTCTGACAGTGGAGGAGGCCCAGGACAGGAAGGTCAATTTGGGAATGGGAGGGGGAGTTAAAATGTTTGGCAACTGGGAGTTCACGGGGGCCAAGGTGGACCGAGTGTAAGTGTTCAGCAAAACAATCGGCAAGTCTATGCTTGTTCTCGCTGATATATAGGAGCCCGCACCAGGAGGTCTGGACACAGGAGATGAGGACGGAGTAGGTAACTCCATGGATATCTTAAGTCTATCATTGAAGATTTCCAAGAGCTACACATTTGGTGCATTCCACCAGGAACATGATTGCAAGAGGCCAGACTGGAGACACTGACAAAAGGGCATCACCTCAAGACATGTTTAGGTCAGATATTGCAGGATCATGGGAAATAAACACAAAATGCTGGAGTAACTCAGCGGGCCAGGCAGCATCCATGCTGGGTGACTCTATGCGGTCATTAATTTACATCTTCAGTCACCTATTCCTTTTCTCCAGAGATGCTGCTTGACCCGCCGAGTTACTCCAGCATTTGTGTCTACCTTTGATGTAAACCAGCATCTGCAGTTCCTTCCGACACGTTAATTGATTGCATGTTTCCACATTTATGCATTGATTTTGCAGAACAGTTTCTGCAGCTGCAAGTAAGCATTTCGTTGTTGAGTTGTGGCTACTTATGACAGTTAAACACTCTTGACTCTTTTGGGAGTTCTTCTTCGCCCACAGCCACCGACAGCAGCTGTGTGATAGGTGCTGGGGCCCCACAACCGGAATCTCTCTCTCTCTCTCTCTCTCTCTCTCTCTGTCACCCCTCCTCCTCTTTGATGCACACGCCAGCTACCGCCTTCTTCACGCAGTAACAGTGAGTATACTTCACACCAGCTTAGACTTCTCTGGCCCGGTGGCCACGCCGCGTTCAAGATCTTTGTGATCATGAGTGGAGTTCCTGGTTGCGACTAACTGGCATCTCGGAGCTGCCGGCGCTTCCCTCTACACGCCACGGAGACAAGGGCGAGGCTTGACAACCCCTCCAGCTACAAGATCCCCCAGAACCAGCTGCTGCTGCTGCTCGGCTGCCCAATAGTCCAGCAGCCTGTAGTTTGTGGACTAGATGGTGTAGATGGTGCTGGCCAACGTGACCGGCGGCTACAATGGGAGCCTGGTCGCCCCGGTGCCGGTGGAGAAGGCGCTGGCTTGCGTTGTGTTGGGCTTGGCCAGTCTGGTCGGCATCCCCGGCAACCTGCTGGTCATCTGGACCATCCTGCTGCGTATCAAGCGGCGATCTCCCACCATCGTGCTCATCTTCACGCTGGCGCTGGCCGACTTTCTGGTGCTGGTCACGGTGCCCTTCTGGATCTACGCCCTGGCGGACGCGTGGGTGTTCGGCTTGGCTTTCTGGAAGGGGGCCATGTATCTCATCTTCTCCTCCATGTACATGAGCGTGTTCCTCATCGTGGCCATGGGCGTGGAGCGGCTGCTGGCGGTGCTCAGCCCCTTCGCCCTGAAGAAGTGGAGGAAGCCGGCGACCACCAGGAACACTCTGGTCTGCATGTTGGCCCTGGCCCTGCTCCTGGCCGTCCCCAACGCCATCCTTCACGTCAAGCTCGATGCAAAGGGGCGCCCGCTTCACCGAGTCTACTCCTCGCGTCAACAGGAGCTGGGCCTTCTGCTGCTGGAAACCCTGTTGGGCTTTCTAATCCCCTTCATCTCCCTGTCTGTCTCTTACAGCGCCATCTCCAACAGGATCAGGCAAATGACCGGCACCAGTAAAAAGAGAGCGGTGAAGTTAATCGCCAGCATTGTGGTGGCCTTTGTGCTCTGCTGGTCGCCCTATCACGTAATCAACCTGATTCGGGTCACCTCGATGTTGGCGCGTCCAGACTCATTCCGCGCTTGGGACAAGGTCTACCGCACGTCAAAGAACGCCGCCGGCGCCCTGGCCTTCATCAGTAGCTGCGTCAACCCCATCCTGTACGCGTTCGCCGCCCGAAACTTTAACATGGGCTTCAGAGCTTCAAACCTTGCCAAGGTCTTTGATCAAATGAGTAGCAGCAGCATCAAAGAAAAGCGGGACAAAGAGTCCAATGAGAACGAGCGTCGCTCGGAATCTGCAGATATGCTGCAACTATGACAGACGCTACAATTATCCGCTCGCAATCATGGTGATAATGTTTTAAACACATTCCGCCTACAGCAGACGGTGAAAAGAACTTTGCTTCTGTGTGAATAGCTCAGCGAAAAGCTGCAGACGTGACTGTGCCACAAGGACCATTGCATGTGATCCGATGTGAAGATTCCTTAAATAGTCACCACACATGTCTGAAGAAGGGTCCTGACCCGAAACACCACCTACCCATGTTCTCCAGAGATGCCGTCTGGCCCGCTGAGTTACTCCAACACTTTGTGTCTTTTTTTGTTGTTGTAAACCAGCATCTGCAGTTTCTTGTGTCCCGACAAAATACAATGTCTTTGGGCAAGTGTCCATTGCCGTTGCTTCTCCTCGCCAGCGGGAGGTGCGGAGGTGGAGTGGTTTGCTGATGGCGTTGAAGAATGGGGTGGGACTGCACCTTCACCCAGACAGTCGGAGTCTTCGCTTCATGTGAAATGAATGAGCATCTTCAACAAATGTGAGTTCATCCCTCTTCTTGCGATATTCAGTAGAATTTACACCAACATCTCAGCAGTTATCATTGACAAGAAACCTAACTAAATTACCTCAATCCCGCAACTCTACAAATGTATTGCATTGTCTACAAGGCACAAAGCAAATGGGTAGATACTTCTGAAGATGAGTCCAGATCTGAAATGACATATATCCATGTTATCCTGCCTAAGACAGGCACAAAAAGCTGGAGTGACTCAGTGGGTCAGGCAGCATCTCTCGAGGCCCTCCTTCACACTGGAGACCTGTGGACCCTGTTTATCCTGGCCTGCTGAGTTACTCCAGCACTTTATGTCTGTTTTGGTTAACCAGCGCATGCAGTTCCCTGTGTCTCCAGGTGCATCTCACTTGCTGTTAGTACAGCTTCACCTCGCTCAACTAGTTCACAGCATCCAGAACAAGCTGGCGTGACCCACACAAGTGCACGGAGCTTGCAATGTGTGCAGTCTACAAGGTGCACTCCTGTTACTCACCCAGGCCGTTCCCTCAGCACTTCCCAAGACTGCAACCTCCACGGCAAGGAGGACAAGAGGAGCAGGCACATGAGCATCTCCTCCGCACTGCAGGACACACTGAACTGGAAATATATTGCTGCAGCTCTATCATCTCTGGGACATTCATATTGATCTCTGTGGGACATGGAGTGCAGCAGTTCAAGAATGTCTCAGGAACATTTCGGGATGGGGGTCCAGATGTTTGAAAGACTGGAACAATATGTATTTGTTGCTGATCTATTGTTCAATAAACCCGTGTTAATTAAAGACTAAACAAAGATCTGTTTGGCTATTGTGCTCCACAATGTGAAGATCCAAATAACTGTTGGAGCTAGATTTGGTTTAGTTCATGAATAACATCCAGACTGGGATGTTCTACCATGTACGAGCACTGGGCATGGTGCACGGGCACCTCTCCTCATCATTACCTCCCCATTGTACAGTCGAGATCTTGGTGGAAGATAGGGAGATAGATAAGAAGGTCGGGGGAGGGGGTAACATGGGAGGAAGTGAACCATAGGGGTAACTGTGGAGGTATTTGTTGAGAAGATCGAGAAGCTTGTGGTGTTGGTGGAGGGGGGATTGCTGGGGGAGGTGGTGTCGTTAAGTGTGGCTCGGACATGATTGTGACTTTTTTGGGGAGGGGATATTCGGACCTGAGTGGCGAGGGTGGTGGAGGTCAGAGAGTGAATCAACAGCCTACAGGAAGGGTGTTTTGGAAATGGGACGAAGATTGGGTGGCATCGGGCAAGACATAGTTAGAGGTGAATGAGTTTTGGGGAAGTTGGCGAGAAGGTCACGATATTGGGAGGGGGTGTTGGATAGGTACGCGAGTAGCTGTCATCAACCAACCATCCTTGTAATTCCCTCGGTGTCTGTCTTCCATTTGTGTAGATGGCTAGATGGCATCGCCTTCAGGTGAGAGGGGGACAATTGAAGGTTGTAGTGGGGACTCACAGGAGTCCAGCCAAAAACCAAGCGCATCACCAGTTGTGTGAACGAGACGTATTTTACTGCTCCCTACTCCTCACTGGTCACGGGCGTTGCCCGGCCTTAAATATCCACTAAGGTATAAACCCCGTTAACCGCGCCTCCCACACCGAGACGCCTCCCTCCAGAGCCGAGGGTTCGTTGTGCCTGGGGCTTGTCACCAGGTGCCGCCACAAGGTGATATGCGATGCAACTTTTTACACATGTTTGGGTGCCTGGAATGCAATGCCAGGGCTGGTAGAGGTAGATTTGATAGTGGCATATTGGAGATGTTTAGATAGGCACATGGACATGCAAGGAATGTACGACAGAGGCAGAGGAGATTAGTTTAACGTGGCATCGTGTTTGGCATGGACATTGTGGGCCGAAGGGCCTGTGTCTGTGCTGTACTGTGTTCTATGTCATCCTCGTGCTTCTACACAGTGCTGTGTCAGTGGTTTTGGAGGAAGGCTGCTGATTCCAGTGGTGGTGAGACTCTACGGGGGATTCGGAGGGTGACCACGAACTCAACCGGATGTGTCGTGTCTGGCTTTGACTTTTGGTGGCCGTTCTCTGTTTTGTGTGCGAGTTGGCCAAAAACACTGCTGCGGTGTGACTGGTGGGATAGTGTGTGTTCTCATCCCATGAGGGGGGGGTGCAGATTTATGCTTCACTGCAGTTCTCCAGTTGCACGGTAACCTGCCGGGGAATGCCAGCATAAGTGTGGCCACTTCCAAAGCCACGAGGTAAAGCCAGCAAACAAACATCCTGTAATGAAATTAGGTGATTCATAGCTAGTGACAATATCTGCTGTGAAAATGTATCAAATGTTATGCATGCAGTACACTAATTACTACATATTGTTGCTGCTTCTGCTTTCTAAAAAAGCAGGAAGGATGTAGAATCTATAAACTACATACATAAAATGATATCATTATAATATAATTTATGGTTATGAAATCATGCAATTAATACATTATTCACCAAGATATGTATATAGACATTGTTATAAATTGAACCGATCATATATTTGCCCAGTCTCTTAGTCTTCTCGGTTACAAGAACTGTATCAATCATCTCTGCGATATCCATTGGGGAAATGATGTTTCTTGATCAACTACATGCAAATGTGTTTCTACATTTCCTTCGATAATTGTTGCTTCACCACAACAGATTACTTGTGCAAAACACCAAACAAACAACCTTCAGAAAAACAACTCAGCACACAAGAGCAGTTACATTACATTTGATCCCTGTACCTCTTCATTTCTCTACTTTCCCTCTCCCATGATTCTCAGTGTGAAGAAGGGTCTCGATCGGTAACATCACCTATTCCGTTTGTCCAGAGATTCTGCCTAACCCGCAGAGTTACTCCAGCTTTTTGTGTCCAATTAGTTACAATGCTGGATACCATTACTTACAGTCATAGTCAAATACATAGAAACATAGAGTAGGCCATTCGGCCCTTCGAGCCAGCACCGCCATTCATTATGAAACATAGAAACATAGAAACATAGAAAATAGGTGCAGGAGTAGGCCATTCGGTCCTTCAAGCCTGCAACTCCATTCAATATGATCATGGCTGATCATCCAACACAGTATCCTGTACCTGCCTTCTCTCCATACCCACTGATCCCATTAGCCACAAGGGCCACATCTAACTCCCTCTAAATATAGCCAACAAACTGGCCTCAACTACCTTCTGTGCAGAGAATTCCACAGATTCACCACTCTCTGTGAAAAATGACTTTCTCATCTCGGTCCTAAAAGACTTCCCACTTATCCTTAAACAGTGACCCCTTGCCCTGGACTTCCCCAACATTGGGAACAATCTTCCTGCACCTAGCCTGTCCAACCCCTTAAGAATGTTGTAAGTCTCTATGAGATCCCCCCTCAATCTTCTAAATTCCAGCGCGTACAAGCGAAGTCTATCCAGTCTTTATTCATATGGAAGTCCTGCCATCCCAGGAATCAGTCTGGTGAACCTTCTCTGTACTCCCTCTATGGCAAGAATGTCTTTCCTCAGATTAGGAGACCAAATGACCAACATGTCTGATCATCCACAATCAGTTCTCCGTTCCTGCTTTCTCCCCATATCCCTTGATTCCGTTAGCCCTAAGAGCTATATCTTACTCTCTCTTGAATACAACACAAAAATAGACCACACGGCCCATTTCATCCATGCTGCCCAGATGGCCACCTGAGCTAGTCCTGTTTGCCCATTTTGATTCAGGTGCTATATTGTATGCCTTCGCCCCCAGTATTTATTTGCCCACTTGAAGAAATACTTGATTTATTTGCTACCTAGCATTGATATAGGGCAAGGCAGCGCGGCAAGTACATGGCTCTAGAAAAAACTCATCCAGAATTTTATCTAAATGCCACGGAAACACTATTGCATTGAGAGATGGCTTAATGGTGTAGGAAGGAAATGCAGATGCTGGTTTCCACCGATGACAGACACAAAATGCCAGAGTCGCTCAGTGGGTCAGGCAGCATCTCTGGAGAAAAGGAATAGGTGATGTTTCGGGTCCAGACACCTTCAGACTGAGAGTCTAAATGCGAACTTGAACTTGAGTAAGAAAACTAGAGGCATGAAAAGGTCTGAGACATCCACGCAGGGACTGTTCTTTGCAATTTGTTCTTTGTACTTTTTCACACCTCTAGTTTCCCTCTCCCCTTACTCTCAGTCTTAAGAAGGGTCTCGACCCGAAATGTCACCTATTCGTTTTCTCCAGAGATGCTGCCTGACCCACTGAGTTAATCCAGCATTTTGTGTCTATTTTTGATGCCTTAGTGGTGTTTATTAATGCAACTGTCATTGCCTTGAAGACTGGTTCTCCTTTGTACTAACTAGTTGCATCCTGATAAGTTTGCAACTGGTAACAGACGTATGCTGCTCCGCAAAACAACTTGATTGAAAGGTACAGCATTCAAACAGGCCTTTTGGCCCACTAAGTCCATGCCAACCATCGATCACATTCACACTAGTTCTATGTTATCCCATTTTCTCATTCACTCCCTACACATTAGGGACAATTTTCAGTGGTCAATTGACCTACAAACCTACATGTCTTTGGGATTTGGGTGGAAACGCACATGGTCATAAGGAGGATGTGCAAACTCCACCCAGACAGCACCTGAGGTCAGGATTGAACCTAGATCTCTGGCGCTATGAGGCAGCAGCTCCACCACTACTACTGGAAGTTCTGTGTTTCCCTTCGCCATTGATGTTGGCAATTTGGAAAATTATAATGTAGAGCTTCTTCGCCCTCTACATGAGCTGCGCCCCAGGTTCATAAACTGTAATTCCATTATAGGTGTTAGTTAACCCTTAATTTAAGTGTTTATGCACTCTTTAAATTTGGACAAAAGGGCACCTTCAATTTCAATATTAAATGGTATACCTTACTGTAGAAACAGTTAAAATAAATCAACTGACAACTATGTTCCAATGAATTACCTTCACATTTATTGTATTATTTAACATTAAAATTATGTTGGTCAGGGAAATACAAAATAGAATATCAATAACCAAAAATATGGTGTTTTACTGGTGTTTCCCACACAGATATTCAAACAACACCACTCAATAAATCAATCTTTTTATAGTGCCTTTCAGTATTAATTACTATGTGGGCCCACACACTCACTCACACAAGCTGGCAACATGAAAACAAAACAAGAATGACCCCACGTTGCAGGCCTGGTCGAAGCTGTAGAGCGTCGTGGCCAAATGCAGTTGAAGCCGACAAGTGCACAGTGCAGGAGCTCACAAGATGGCGGGCGAATGGCGAGTTGCTGGCCAGTTGGCTGACCAAAGAGGACCCCATGTGGCAGACGTCTTTATTAAAGTCTTACTCTTACCTCACCACGAGGAAAGATATTTAAGCTGTTTACTGACTGAGTAGGACAGTCAAAACTTAGTTTTCTCGGTCTCTGTTCTTCACATATTAGGTATGTTACAAAACTTACCTTTAGCGGTGCTGCAGTTCTGCCACTTGCCGTGTGCGCGACTTTGGCGCCTTTGGGGGGGGGCGGGGTTAAAACACGGTTTTCCCCTTGCCATCCGGAGCTTTCTGTTGTCGGAGTGGGATCTATTTTCTGGAGATGCGTTACGACTGCCGGTAAGTCCGTTATTTTTAATAAATAGCCATCTCTGCAGTAAAATTAAAATTAGTTCCTAATGCCGTGAACGCCGACAACGGGGACGGTTTTTACGTAGGGGACAGGTAAGTGAAAGCTGTTTATTTTTACATATAAACTTGCTTTTTTAGGGGACTTTATTCAATATTTCATGTTGCGAAACGGTGATTTAGCCCCCATACGAACCGGCAGAAAATCTCCTGCCGATATTGGGTTTAAATTCACCGCAACCGCAACGTTCTAATCCATCGCGTTCCAGAAAATCCCACTCGCAAGCTGTTTAAAATGCCCATTAATTTACAGGCATTAAACACTGAATTCCTTCAATTTGGCCTATAAATTAATGACAATTAGATTTAACAATCATGTTATATTGTGAATTATTGTGTGACTGTTAATTGGACACTTAGGCTTTAAATGGTTTTTAATTTTTTCTTAAGAAATGGATAGATGTTTAGATCTAGTAATTGAATTTTGTAATTGGCTACAATTGGGTAACTAACTAATTGTTTGCTTTAAATTCAGGTCATCCAAGTAAGATTGTTTCATATTTGTTTCAGAATACTTCAATCTATAATAACTGAACATTTCTTTCAGTTCTCTTAATTTTTAAGGAAGTTATGGGCTTTTGACTGTCCTTGATTACAACTTTTGTGTTAAAATAGAAAAGCAATAGGAAGCAAGTTGCTAATTTCCGAGTATGAAAATGGCCATAACTTTTTTAATAATGAAGATATGAAAGTGAATTAGGTGTCAAATTAAACTTATTTTTATGCTTTATCTGATGGGATAAATTGCAGACTTGATTTTTAAAATCTCAAAATGTTGTAACATTGCTACACATATCTCTCTCTCCTCCTGCCCAGGACTTCTTCTGTCCTTCTTTTCCTCACCAAATCACCCACAATTTCCAAGCTCCCGCTCCCAACCAATCACCACACAGGAAAAATTATCTAACTCATTAACTTCGTTCCTTAGATGTTGCTGCACCCGCTGAGTTTCTCCAGCTTTTTGTGTAACCAACAACAAATCAAATGCATTTAAATCCATCCACACAGGTTGCACGCTGGTCACCACACATGTTCACCAGGTACTGCAGACAAATATTTAAAGGGGCAGTAGCACATATCAATGTGAACCAGCTAATGACATCAAACACCTATTCACAGCAAACTTATATAAAGTTCTTAATAAGAAAACTAATGAAATAGTCATGGATATCAAGTTACACAGGGCTACAATAAGAAAGATGAGTAGTTTATAATATGTTTAAGAGCTTATGTATTGGGAGATAGAGGTATCCTTTATTGCACCCGTTTGTTGCATAAATGGAGGAATTGTTCTCCAATGACAAGCACAGGAGGTTAAATGTTGATCAATGGTGAATTGATTCAAAAGTGTAAAATCCACAGGTAACCTTTGTGTTGTGTGAATATAAAATGCTGTGGGTGATAGACTTTGGATTCTCTCAGAGTGTTTCCCATGTAAGGCCTACTTGTTTGAGAAACTCACCTCTGCTCTATAAGATGTTATTTGCCTCTGTCTCTGTCTCCCATGGCTAACAAGAAAAAGAAAAAAATCTTAAAGATCCTATACGCATGGTAAGACCAACAGGGTAGCTGGAGAGAGAATATGTCGGAAGGAACTGCAGATGCTGGTTTACAACAAAGATGGACTCAAAATGCCGGAGTAACTCAGCGGGAAGGGCAGCATCTCTGGAGAGAAGGAATGGGTGATGCGTCATGTGAAAAAGGGTCACAACCCGAAACATCATCCATTCCTTTTCTCCAGAGATGCTGCCCGTCCCGTTGCGTTGCTCCAGCATTTTGTGTCTATCTAGAGAAAGAATAGGTACCCCTTAAAGATCTGTGTAGTAAGATAGAGCTCTAAAAGATAGCGGAGTCAAGGGATATGGGGTTGAAGGCAGGAACGGGGGTACTGATTGCGGATGATCTGCCATGATCACAGAGAATGGCGGTGCTGGCTCGAAAGGGCCGAATGGCCTACTCCTGCACCTATTGTCTATTGTCTATTGTCTAATCTATGTGTGGAGCCACGATGAGTGGGCAAGTTCTTAAATGAATACTTCTCATCTGTATTCACCATGGAGAAGAACTTGGAAAGAAGGGAATTTAGTGCAACGAACAGTGATAACCTGAAACACATCAACATTATGAAAGAGGAAGTGCTGATGGTTTAAAGTGTGTGAAGGTGAAAAATGGATAACTCCCCAAAGCCTGACCAGGGGTTTCGCGGGAAGTTGTGGGAAGAAATTGCTGGGGTGCAGACAGAGATTTTGGTATCTTCCTCAGCGAAATACTGGAGGACTGGAGGGTGATTAATGGTGTGCATTTATTTAAAAAGGGCTGCATGAAAAATCCAGGGAACTACAGGCTGGTGAGCCTAACATCAGTGGCAGGGAAGGTTATTGGAAAGGACTTATTTGCTTTTGGGAAGGCAAGAAATCACCATAGTCCACCACTTGCACTAGGTCATAGACTTGCTTTATTTTCCAATTATGGTTTTTGCACTGTCCCCTTTATTTTAGACATTTTGGGTGTGATTTATTTGTAGTGTGTCTTTGCGTGCTTGTCTGAGTCTAGGTAGTTGTAATGCTGCTACAAACAACCTTTTCCCATTGTATCCGTAACTACACTTATACATATGACAACAACGCGACTTGGAGTGATCGCAGTTACTCAGCAAGATTTTGTGCATAGTTAAGCAGGTCTTTACTATGTCTTTGCTATGAGTAAAAAGCAATTTGTTTGAGCTTTTCGCAGAAGTGACCAAGAGGATTGATGAGGGCAAGGCAAATTGGATTAGCTTTGAGTAGCATTTTGGTCAGTATGAATGGGTTGAGTCAGAAGGCCTGTGCTTCCATGCTGTATAACTCTCTGAATGTCATATTGCACTTGGGTAGCCTACAACCCATGGGTAGGAACAGAGAATGTTACAGTTCCCCCTCTGCTCCTTTCTCACTCCCGCTGCTCACTGACGTTCTCTCCAGCTTTGTTCACCCTCATACTTTACATGCATTTGATACCTTCACCAGCATGGTTGCATCTGCTCGTCACCACATCCTTGCCCACTCCAGTTTCTCCCTTGGTCTCCCTTCCTGCACCCCCTTCCATCCAGCACTTTCTCCGCCTTTCGTTTAGTTTACCTTAGAGGTACAGCGCGGAAACAGGCCCTTTGGCCCACCGAGCCCGCACCGACCAGCGATCCCCGCACACCAACACTATCCTATGCACACTGGGGGCAATTTACAACTTCACCAAGCCAATTATCCGACAAACCTGTGTGCCTAGGGAAAGTGGGAGGAAACTGGAGTAACCGGGGAAAACCCACGCAGGTCACAGGGAGAACGTACAAACTCCATGCAGATAGCACCTGTAGTCAGGATCGAACCCGGATCTCCAGCGCTGTGAGGCAACAACTCTAAAGCTGCGCCACCTTCCCCCATCTACCTAGTGAAGATAGCGAAGCCAGCTCAGATGCAGTTTGTTACCATTTTCACCAGTGCAGCAGACCCTGGTGCTAAATTCAATAGTTCCAAAGACAGGCACAAGGGCCATCATTCCTGATTCATCACATTTACTTAATAAGTTGCACCGCCTCAGAAGAACCCAAAGGCAGCAACATTTGATACAAAACAGTACCGCAGTTTTCATCTCCAGGATAGACACAAAGTGCTGGGGTAACAGCAGGCCAAGCAGCATCTCTGGAGAGAAAGGACTCAGACTGAATGTATGGGGGGGAGGGGGGGGGGGATGAAGAGCTGGAGACAAAACAAGACCAGGACTAATTAGGGCCAGCCACAAATGATCTCAGGCAGGGCGTTGGCTAGGGAAGTTGTGATCTCAAGAGAAACAATACTGAGAACTGGGGAACTGGTAAAATGCAAGGGAGGAGGAAGGGGGATAGAAGGGAGGGTGGGGAGCATAGATGAAGTTACTTAAACTTAGAGAATTCAATGTTCATACCGCTGGGTTGTAAACTACCTAAGCAAAATATGTGGTGCTCCTGAAACTATAGCATTCCCGACCCAAAGGAGCAAGGTCCCGACTCGAAACGTCACACATCCTTTTTCTCCAGAAATGCTGCCTGACCCAATGAGTTACTCCAGCACTTTGTATCTATCTTTGTATAAACCAGCATCTGCAGTTCTTTGTTTCTACAGTTCACGTCACGGCGGGCGAAATCCTTCCTGGTACAACGATCACGCATGCTCCTCCTTCCTGCCTTGGTTGCAGGAGTTTACCCTGTTCACCCCGTGGACCCCAGAGGAGGGAGTCGGGCGGAGGCATCGCGGTGCCTCGACATTGGCGTAGGCCACTGGAGGCCCGGAGGCAGCCTGGGGCTCGGCTGGACCGGACGCCGCTCCAAGAGGCCGGGCGCGTGGACCAGATGCGGCCTGCAGTGGCACCGAGCGGTGGCGGAGCGGCGTGGGAGGATGCCAATGGCCACACTTGGCCAGGCCAATCCTGCAACGCCACCAGGACAACAGGCCTTCATGGCCAGGTTAAGAACTCGACCCCTGTAACTCAACCCCTGGGGCTTGAAAATGATGCCAAATCTGGCGACTCTGGATACTGTCTCAGCACTAAACACTTGCACCGCATCTGAGATGCTTATCTAAGATAAGATAAAGTGCTAAACTGTGTATAAAAATGAATTCCACTGGACCTCGACACATATGACAAATAAAGTGCCATTGACCATTGACCCATTGTAACCTGCAGAGAGGCAGGCATGCTGCGTTTGTTTTTCCTAGAGCAAAGGAATCTGAGGAATTGTCAGAAACATGTATATAACGTTATACAAGGCAGAGATCAGTCAGATAATCAGAATCTTTTTTTTCTTGGTAGAGGTGTCAAAAACAAGAGGAAATAGGTTGGAGATAAGAGGAAGTCGTTCTGAAGAGAATTTGAGGGGATTATTTTGCACACAATAGACAATAGCCAATGGACAATAGGTGCACCGCCAGCACCGCCATTCAATGTGATCATGGCTGATCATCCCCAATCAGTACCCCGTTCCTGCCTTCTCCCCAGATCCCCTGACTCCGCTATTTTAAGAGCCCTATCTAGCTCTCTCTTGGAAGCACACAGAAAGTTGTTTGATCCAACTCACCGCCAATGTTCGTTTAGGAGGAGATGAGGAGGAATATCTTTAGTCAGAGGCTGGTGAATCTGTGGCATTCTTGTAGAGGCCAAGTCAGTGGATATTTTTAAGGCAGAGATAGATTTTTGATAAGTGCAGGTGTCAGAGGTTATGGGGGGAAGCCAGGAGAATTGGGTTAGGAGGGAGCAATGATTGAATGGGTGAGTAGACTTGATGGGCCGAGTGGCCAAATTCTACTCCTATCACTTATGACCTTATGACAGGAAATGCTGAAATCAGACACATTTCCTTCCTTTCAAAGACACTTTGATAGGCACTTAAATAGACAAAGCATAGGCTGAGGAGGCCAATTGGATTAGTGTCGATGGGCCAAAAGGTTAGCATGACCTTGGTGGGTTGAAGGGCCTGCTTCGGTGCTGTACAACTGTATGTCACTAAGACTTTGTTATTTTGAAAATGCAGAGCAGGAAAAAGGAAAGGTGTCTTCACTAAGTCAGGTGTGAAGGCTGGAACACATTGACAAGATGTTTTCAAAAGGACACAAAATAAAAGATATTGTGATTGAATTCATGTGAAGGGTGGTGGGTACATGGACTGGGCTGCCAGAGGAAGCTGCAGAGGCAGACACTATTGCAATGTTTAAAATATATTTAGATAAGAAAGATTTGGAAGGATGCTTAGAGCCAAACACAGGCAAATCAGGACCAGCTCAGATCAATATCTTGGATGAATTGGTCCATAGGATCTGTTTCTACACTGTATGACCACGATGCTGAGAAACTCGTGAATAGCACGTACAGTGAGTTTGACAATGAACGGGTAGCCATTAGCCAACGTAGCAGTAGGCAGGGTGGTGCAGGAGTCCCCTGCAGTCATCTCCCTCCTAAACAGATATACCATTTTGGATACTGTTGGCTCATCAGGGGAAGGCAGCAGCAGCCAAGTTCATGGCACCATGGGTGGCTCTGTGGCACAAGAGGGGAGAAAGAAGAGTGGAAGGGCTATAGTAATAGGGGATTCAATTGTAAGTGGAATAGATAGGCGTTTCTGCGGCCGCAAATGAGACTCCAATGGTATGGTGTGTTGCCTCCCTGGTGCAAGGGTCAGGGATGTCACTGAACGGCTGCAGAACATTCTGGAGGGGGAGGGTGAACAGCCAGTTGTCGTGGTGCATATTGGCACCAACGATATATGGGAAAAAAACGGGATGGGGTCCTACAAGGCGAATTTAGGGAGCTAGGAGATAAACTTAAAAGTAGGACCTCAAAGGTATTAATCTCTGGTCTCCTATCAGTGCCACGTGCTAGTAAAAATAGGAGGATATTGCAGATGAATAAGTGGCTTGAAAAATGGTGCAAGGGGGAGGGATTCAAATTTCTCGGGCATTGGAACCAGTTCTGGGGGAGGTGGGACCAGTACAAACAGGACGGTCTGCACCTGGGCTGGAAGGGAACCAATGTCCTTGGGGGAGTGTTTGCTAGTGCTGTCAGGGAGGATTTAAACTAATGTGGCAGGGGGATGGGAGCATGAGCAGAGAGACAGAGGGGTGTAAAATTAGGGTAGAAGCAATAGGCAGCAAGGTGAAAAGTAAAAGTTGCAGGCAGAAAAATCCAGGGCAAAAATCAAAAAAGGCCACTTTTCAACATAATTGTATAAGGGGTAAGAGTGTTGTAAAAACAAGCCTGAAGGCTTTGTGTCTCAATGCAAGGAGCATTCGTAATAAGGTGGATGAGTTGAATGTGCAGATAGCTATTAATTAATATGATATAGTTGGGATCACGGAGACATGGCTCCAGGGTGACCAAGGCTGGGAGCTGAACATCCAGGGATATTCAATATTCAGGAGGGATAGACAGAAATGAAAAGGAGGTGGAGTAGCGTTGCTGGTTAGAGAGGAGATTAATGCAATAGAATGGAAGGACATTAGCTTGGAGGATGTGGGATCGATATGGGCAGAGCTGCGAAACATTTAGGGGCAGAAAACGCTAGTGGGAGTTGTGTACAGGCCACCTAACAGTAGTAGTGGAGTTGGGGATGGCATCAAACAGGAAATTAGAAATGCGTGCAACAAGGGTAACAGTTATAATGGGTGACTTCAATCTACATATAGATTGGGTGAATCAAATGGGCAGGGGTGCTGAGGAAGAGGATTTCTTGGAATGTATGCGGGATAATTTTCTAAACCAACATGTAGAGGAACCAACGAAAGAGCAGGCTATTCTAGACTGGGTATTGAGTAATGAGGAAGGGTTAGTTAGCAGTCTTGTTGTGCGTGGCCCCTTGGGCAAGAGTGACCATAATATGGTTGAGTTCTTCATTAGGATGGAGAGTGACATTGTTAATTCAGAAACAAGGGTTCTGAATTTAAAGAAAGGTAATTTTGAGGGTATGAGACGTGAATTGGCCAAGGTAGACTGGCAAGTGATTCTTAAAGCGTTGACAGTGGATATGCATGGAAGGCATTTAAAGACTGAACTACAATAATTGTTCATCCCAGTTTGGCAAAATAATAAATCAGGGAAGGTAGTGCATCCGTGGATAACAATGGAAATCAGGGATAGTATCAAAACTAAAGATGAAGCATACAAATTAGCCAGAAAAAGCAGCCTACCAAAGGACTGGGAGAAATTCAGAGTCCAGCAGAGGAGGACAAAGGGCTTAATTGGGAAAGGGAAAATAGATTATGAAAGAAAACTGGCAGGGAACATAAAAACTGACTGCAAAAGTTTTTATAGATATGTGAAGAGAAAAAGGTTAGTTAAAACAAATGTAGGTCCCTTACAGTAATAAACTGGTGAATTGATCATGGGGAACAAGGACATGGCAGACCAATTGAATAACTACTTTGGTTCTGTCTTCACTAAGGAAGACATAAATAATCTGCCGGAAATAACAGGGGACCGGGGGTCAAATGAGATGGAGGAACTGAGTGAAATCCAGGTTAGCCGGGAAGTGGTGTTAGGTAAATTGAATGGATTAAAGGCCGATAAATCCGCAGGGCCAGATAGGCTGCATCGCAGAGTACTTAAGGATGTAGCCCCAGAAATAGTGGATGCATTAGTGATAATTTTTCAAAACTCTTAAATTCTGGAGTAGTTCCTGAGGATTGGAGGGTAGCTAGTGTAAGCCCACTTTTTAAAAAGGGAGGGAGAGAGAAAACAGGGAATTATAGACCAGTTAGTCTAACATCGGTAGTGGGGAAAATGCTAGAGTCAGTTATTAAAGATGGGATAGCAGCACATTTCGAAAGTGGTGAAATCATTGGACAAAGTCAGCATGGATTTATGAAAGGTAAATCATGTCTGATGAATCTTATAGAATTTTTCGAGGATGTAACTAGTAGAGTGGATAAGGGAGAACCAGTGGATGTGTTATATCCGGACTTTCAGAAGGCTTTCAACAAGGTCCCACATAAGAGATTAGTATACAAACTTAAAGCACACGGTATTGGGGGTTCAGTATTGATGTGGATAGAGAACTGGCTGGCAGACAGGAAGCAAAGAGTAGGAGTAAACAGGTCATTTTCAGAATGGCAGGCAGTGACTAGTGGGGTACCACAAGGCTCAGTGCTGGGATGCCAGCTATTTAGAATATATATTAATGATCTGGATGAGGGAATTGAATGCAACATCTCCAAGTTTGCGGATGACAAGAAGCTGGGGGGTAGTGTTAGCTGTGAGGAGGATGCTAGGAGGCTGCAAGGTGACTTGGATAGGTTGGGTGAGTGGGCAGATGCATGGCAGATGCAGTATAATGTGGATAAATGTGAGCTTATCCACTTTGGTGGCAAAAACAGGAGGGTAGACTATTATCGATTAGGAAAAGGGGAGATGCAATGAGACCTGGGTGTCATGGTACACCAGTCATTGAAGGTAGGCATGCAGGTGCAGCAGGCTGTGAAGAAAGCAAATGGTATGTTGGCATTCATAGCAAAAGGATTTGAGTACAAGAGCAGGGAGGTTCTACTGCAGTTGTACAGGGTCTTGGTGAGGCCACGCCTGAAGTATTGCGTACAGTTTTGGTCTCCTAATCTGAGGAAAGACATTCTTGCGATAGAAGGAGTACAGAGAAGGTTCACCAGACTGATTCCTGGGATGGAAGGACTTCCATATGAAGAAAGACTAGATAGACTCGGCTTGTACTCGCTGGAATTTGGAAGATTGAGGGGGGATCTTATAGAAACTTACAAAATTCTTAAGGGGTTGGACAGGCTAGATGCAGGAAGATTGTTCCCGATGTTGGGGAACTCCAGAACAAGGGGTCACAGTTTAAGGATAAGAGGGAAGTTGTTTAGGACCGAGATGAGAAGATCTTTTTTCACACAGAGAGTGGTGAATCTGTGGAATTCTCTGCCACAGAAGGTAGTTGAGGTCAGTTCATTGGCTATATTTAAGAGGGAGCTAGATGTGGCCCCTGTGGCAAAAGGGATCAGGGGGTATGGAGAGAAGGCAGGTACAGGATACTGAGTTGGGTGATCAGCCATGATCATATTGAATGGCGATGCAGGCTCGATGGGTCGAATGGCCTACTCCTGCACCTATTTTCTATGTTTCTAATGGCTCAAAGGGTGGTGGGTGTATGGAACGAGCTTCCAGTGGAGGTAGTTGAGGCAGGAACATGGATAGGACAGGTTTAGAGTGATATGGGCCAAAAGCAGGTAGGTGGGACAAGTGTAGATGGGACATGTTGGACAATGTGGACAAGTTGGGCCGAAGGGCCTGTTTCCATGCTGTCTGACTCACTATGACTCCAATTCATGGTATCCAGTAATGTATCAAATGTACAGCATATTGGAACTGCTCCAACAGTTGACATATAAAGAGTAGCGTGGTGCTGAGCTTTCTTTGAATAGTTTGGTGTTTAGAATAAGTAATACAATGTGACGAAGGGGCAATTGTAGAAGAAAATGCAGGGCCATGTGTGTGAAGTTGATCGGAAAATTATCAGTCCCTGAGTAAATACTTCAGAGATAGACAATAGACAATGGACAATAGGTGCAGGAGGAGGCCATTCGGCCCTTCGAGCCAGCACCGCCATTCAATGTGATCGTGGCTGATCATCCCCAATCAGTACCCCGTTCCTGCCTTCTCCCCATATCCCCTGACTCCGCTATTTTTAAGAGCCCTATCTAGCTCTCTCTTGAAAGCATCCAGAGAACCGGCCTCCACCGCCCTCTGAGGCAGAGAATTCCACAGACTCACAACTCACTGTGAGAAAAAGTGTTTCTTTGTCTCCGTTCTAAATGGCTTACTCCTTATTCTTAAACTATGGCCCCCGGTTCTGGACTCCCCCAACATCGGGAATATGTTTCCTACCTCTAGCGTGTCCAAACCCTTTTGATAGATGATAGATATAGTTCATGCGAGTACAAGCCGAGCGGCAGCAGCTTGTTCTGGGGGAGTGCACCAACTACCTTGTAACCGGTGGGGGGGGGGGGTCAAGCCTTGCCCTTGTCTCCGTGGTGTTTAGAGGGAAGCGCCGGCAGCTCGTAGATGCCTGTTAGTTGCAACCAGGAACTCCACTCATGAGAGGTCTCAGTTGGTGTGAAGTACACTCACTGTTACTGTGTGAGTAAGGCGGCAGCAAGCGTGAGGAGACGAGAGAGAGGGAGAGATAGAGAGGTTGATTCCGGTTGTAGGGCCCAGCACCTATCACCCAGCTGCTGTCTGTGGATGCGGGGTGACCTTATGGAGGTGTATAAGATCATGAGAGGAATAGTTCGGGTAGATGCACAAAGTCTCTTGCCCAGAGTAGGTGAATCAAGGACTAGAGGACATAGGTTTAAGGTGAAGGGGAAAAGATTCAATAGGAATCCGAGGGGTAACTTCACTCAAAGGGTGGTGGATGTGTGGAACATGCTGCCAGAAAAGGCAGTTGAGGCAGAGGGACTATCCCAACATTTAAGAAACATTTTAGACAGGGTCATGGATAGGACGGGTTTGGAGGGATATGGACCAAATGCTGGCAGGTGGGACATGTTGGCCGGTATGGGCAAGTTGGGCCGAAGGGCCTGTTTCCACACTGTATCACTCTATGACACTACTGCTGATCAGAACAGCTTAAAGGTTTCCTTCAGAGCTGCTGCCTGACCCGTTGAGTTACTCCAGCGCGTCACGTTAAAGTTTGTATTCTCTGCTCCCATCTACAGGGCACGGAATGTAATTCAGCCATCAAGTAATGGCATAACATGTTAAATTATTACTGCTTTAATATTTTATAATACATGACAATGTTGCTTAACATATTACATGCATCATTTATATTAATACACAATGTAGATTGTAATGTTTTAATGAATTGTTTGGCATCAATTTCATAGAAGAGAAACTATTGCGAGACATAAAAAGAGCTGAGGGTTACACAAGAAGCTGGAGAAACTCAGCGGGTGCAGCAGCATCTAAGGAGCGAAGGAGATAGGTGACGTTTCGGGTCGAGACCCTTCTTCAGACTGGTCAGGGATCAGGGAAACGAGAGATATAAAGAGCTGAATCGCTGGAATTTAGAAGATTGAGGGGGGATCTTATAGAAACTTACAAAATTCTTAAGGGGTTGGACAAGCTAGATGCTGGAAGATTGTTCCCGATGTTGGGGGAGTCCAGAACAAGGGGTCACAGTCTAAGGATAAGGGGGAATTCCTTTAGGACCAAAATGAGGAAAACATTCTTTACACAGAGAGTCGTGAGTCTCTGGAATTCTCTGCCACAGAAGGTAGTTGAGGCCAGTTCATTGGCTATATTTAAGAGGGCGTTAGATGTGGCACTTGTGGCTAAAGGGATCAGGGGGTATGGAGAGAAGGCAGGTACGGGATACTGAGTTGGATGATCAGCCATGATCACATTGAATGGCGGTGCAGGCTCGAAGGGCCGAATGGCCTACTCCTGCACCTATTTTCTATGTTTCTATGAATCGTTTTTGGAAGAATGCACGTATAATTTTTCTGTCCAGGATGCTCTGGATAAAATATTTAAATTAATTAATTTAATTAATTCACCTATCTTTTATTTCAGGATGACCCTGCTGTTCAGAAGGTTGGTGAAGGTCAGAATCGTTATTTAGCAATGGTTTAATGGTGCTTTATTTATTGATTTATTGATATGAATGTAAGGGAAAGTAATGGTCAAGTCCCCACCTGCCTTCTCTTACCTTACCACAAAAATCTGTGCTGGTCCTGCCATGGGAATGTTTAGTTCAGCAACCGAGTCTGCGCCGACCAGCGATCCTCACACCCCACACACTTGCACTATCCTACACACTAGGGACAATTTACAGAAGCCAATGAACTCACAAAGGTCTTAGGAATTAATGTGGGAGGGAAACCGGAGCACCCGGAGAAAATCTACGCGGTCGCAGGGAGAACGTGCAACGTCCAGTCAGCACCCATACTCAGGATCGAACCTGGGTCTCTGGCGTTGAGAGGCAGCAACTCTACCGCTGCGCCAGCGTGCCGCCCTGCGGGAGGGGATGGAACAGAGGGAGCTTCAGTTTGTATCTATCCTGAACTCATCCTGCCCTGGGATGGAATAGTGTTGAACCATCTAACCCAGCCATACCACCCTGGGACAGGGTGTAGCAGGACAACACAGAAGGAGATTTCCAGCCACCAGCATAGTCGAGGACCAATCTCACCCCGGTCACTCCCTCTTCCGCCCTCACCTTCAGGCTGGAGGTGAAGAGGTTTGAAACCACACACCTCTAGATTCGGGTAGAGTTTCTTCCCAGCTGTTGTCGGGTAATTGAATGGTCCTCCTATCAGCTAGAGTGCGGTCCTGGCCTCCCATCTACCTCATTGCAGACCTTTGAACTATCTTTAGTTGGACTTTATCAGACAACAATGTTATACCCTTTATCTGTGCACTGTGGATTGCTTGATTGTACCTATGTATCGTCTTCTCTGGACTCGATAACCTGCAAACAAAAGCTTTTCACTGTATCTTGGTACACGTGACAATAACAAACGATACACTGTTCTTGGCTAGCATTGAGACCATAAGATATAGGAGTAGAATTAGGCCATTTGGCCCATTCAGTCTGCTCTGCCATACAATCATGGCTGATGTGTTTTTCCCCCCTCAGTCCCATTGTCCTGCCTTCTCGCCATAATCTTTAATGCCCTTAATAATCAAGAATCTATCAATCTCTGCTTTTAGAAATATCCAATGACTTGGCCTCCATTAATCCCACAGATTTACCACCCACTAGATAAAGAAGTTCCTGAACTCTACTGCAAAGGTACGCGCTTTTATTCTGAAGCTGTGGCCTCTGGTCCCGGGCTCTCCCAGTACTGGAAACATCCTCTCCATATCCAGGCCTTTCATTATTGGGTAGGTTTCAATGAGGTCACCCCTCATCCTTCTAAATTCCAGCGAGTACAGGCCCAGAGCTGTCACAAAGAGGTTGCTTTCCTGTGTTCTAGACCGCTTTTTCTTTGCCTTTTATCTCTGCCTCCAATTCTGCGTTGATATGTTTAACGTTTTGGGGTTTAGAGGCACAGCGCAGAAACAGCCCCTTCATCGCACCGACACCTACACCATCCTACACATTAGGGACAGTTTACAATATTTTCTGAAGCCAATTAATCTACAAACCTGTTCCTCTACGAAGAGTGGGAGGAAACCGGAGCACCTGGAAAAAACTCATGTGGTCACGGGGAGAACGAACAAACTCCATACAGACAGCACCCGTAGTCGGGATCGAACCTGGGTCTCTGGCGCTGTAAGGCAGCAGCTCTATCGCTGTTTGTTCTTAAATAATTTTATTTGAAATCCCATAAAATATCTTAAATGAATATGTGCAGGAAGGAACAAGCCTGAAGAAGGGTCTCGACCCGAAACGCCGCCCATTCCGTCCCTCAAGAGATGCTGCCTGACCTGCTGAGTTACTCCAGCATTTTGTGTCGCCCTTACATGAACATGTTCTCCCCATTATCCAGGATGTACCCTGGCCGCTCCAGTTCACACTCTCCAGGATGGCTTCCACTGAGCCAACAACCGCTGTGGCACTTTCCCCAGCGATACCCTGGCACAGGCATACCCTGGAAGAAAGACAGGCGGTTGGCATGGTTGGTCTTCCTGATGGCCTACTGCCTGACTCTATTATTGGCCAACTTGACTGTGTTAAAAGCAGACCCTCACCTTGCTTTGCTCTCAAGAATTCCATGCACTCAACCTTTCCAATATATTCTGGCAGATCATCAGTCCCTTATTTTAATTTTCCTTCTCTTCATGTGTCTCTGTAGCATACTCCAGCCCACCGGACGATAAGAGTGGATTACTGGCTTTTTGGGGCAGCACGGTGGTGCAGCGGTAGAGTTGCTGCCTTACAGCGCCAGAGACCCGGGTTCAATCCCGACTACGGGTGCTGTCCATACAGAGTTTGCATGTTCTGCCCGTGACCACATGGGTTTCCTCCGGGTGCTCCGGTTTCCTCCCACCTTCCAAAGACGTGCAGGTTTGTAGGTTAATTGGCTTCTGTAAATTGTCCCTGGTGTATAAGATAGAAGTAGTGGTCGCTGGTCGGCACGGATTGGGTTGGCCGGAGGGTCTGTTTCCTCGCTGTATCTCGAAACGCTTCAAGGTGAAATTGCTGGACGTATTAAGTGTCACTTTTGAGTTCTAGTTAAATCCAGTAATTTCAACTTTTATTTAAAATTTAAGAAAGGCATATTCTTTAAATTCAAATGGATCCCCAAAATTAAAAAAAACAATCTGCAAAACAGGCTAACAAAACATGTAGGAAGGAACTTCAGAAGATGGGCACAAAATGCTGGAGTAACTCAGTGGGTCAGGCAGCTTCTGGAGAAAAGGGATAGGCGACATTTGAGTCTGAAGACGGGTCTCGACCCGAAACGTCACCTCCAAAGATGCCGCTTGACCAGCTGAGCTACTCCAGCATTTTGTGTCAAACAATATGGAGCTGTTTCAGCTTGTCCCTGCCACAAACACGCAACTCACTTTTTATGGTTCTTAAGCCTGTTTAATAATTAAAAATAAATCCAGTTGAATATAATACAAAAGTCAACAGCCACCCTAAACCAATCACTGTGTGAGAGAAATAAAAATTCTGATGGATATGAACCAGTAGCACTGCAAAGAATACATCACATTTACAGTAGTGTTTCACCATAATGTTAAGATCAGAAACAGAATAAAGGATAAAATATTTTTTTAATTTTAAAACTACCACGGGTTTCCAGCATGACTGTAGAAGCTCCAGCAATGAATATTTATGTCAGAATTACTTTAAGCCCCTTTTACATTGCAATTCATAACCCATAACTTGGATAACTTTTAATTTGATTTCTAACTGATTAACTTACTGAAGCAGAGCTGTGTAAACTCTGGCACTGCTGGGCAGAATCTCCAGAGCCCACCTGTTTGTTGGATATGTTGTACAATCTTAAGTTATTGCCGGGCTGTTGTGCCAAGATTCGCTTGATTACATTGTCCTCTTCTGTTCACGAACAGGTCAGTGCACAGCTTGGGGGTGTTCTGCCCTTGTCTAATGAGTAAAATTTGGCTGCAGAATTCTCTTTTCCCACAGAAGCAAGATCAAGAGTCTTTGACCGGCACTTGTCCGACACAATTGCTTATATTCACATAATGTGCAGACAGATACAAACAAAGATACATTGCTTACAAGGTTATAACCCTCCAATTACATCAAATATCAGCCTTTTTAAATTTCAAACGTACATAAAATCTTCTCTATTATAAAATAAAGTCGGGAGTGTGTAAGATGGTACCTCATGCAGGTCGGATAACTAAAGCTTAATAAACGATCCGTCATACTCATTGAAGCAGAGTGCGTACAAATGGCTGCAATCCTCGACAATTCTTCTGCAATGTAAAGGGGGATACTAGCTCATGTATGGAAATAAGATTATGGACTCCAGTAATTGACTGAACAAAGGCCGTCAGCTCTGAAGCTAATTCTGATGTTATATTGCAGCTCCAACAATAAACGGTCGATAGAGTCTGATGCCCTCAGGCAGTCTTTGGTTAAGAAGTTCAAATGAAGTTGTCCTACTTCTTCCAGTCATCGTTTCAGATGAAACACAACTTGGTCGGTTCAACAAATCGCATTTGCAAATATATTCAGAGCAAATGTTGAACACACGATTTTGTGTTTTTTATACACTACTCGTATAAAAGACACTGAAACTTAAATACGTCACTAAAATGACACTGACGGGCAGTAATATATATTTTTTGCTTCCCCGCACCGTGAGATCCAATGTGACTGCAGGCTGCAAATGATTTTAATTCTGTTCACCGACAGAAGCTTTTCATAATTTCAAGGCACCAATTCATTTGCATTTGCTGAAAAGCACGGGCAAAACTAATCACAAATATTGAAATGCAATGGAACGCATACTGCCTACTGAATGAGGTATGATTCAAATCCATCTGAAAACTTTTGAATGACATTTTTGTTTGGAAAACATATAACGCAATTGGAACAGGTACGTTGTCCATCTGCTTGTCAGCTCCTCTTTCTCGTTCTCTCTCCACACAGAGGCTGTTAATGATGTTATACAGAATTCTAAAACTCTTAAAAATCAGCAGAGGCGTTTCATTGCTTTTACACGACAGTGAAAAAGTGACTCCGTTAATTGTCACAGTAGAAAATCGCTCAATTTTCAATGCTCTAATAAACCTCCATTCACCGTTCGTGATGCTTCAAACTAGAACGTAGGCTTGCAATTTAAAATCGACAATCAAATTATTTCCACTTTGTATTATCGAATGCGATGTTAAACATAACATTTAAAAAGGAGAAACAGGAACCACTACAGCATTTAGAATTTAAATATCCTTCTGATTAATAAGAAACAGCGGGTTCTAACGAAACAAAAGCTCTCTTCCCTTGGTGGGTAAGTGGAAGGCCAATATTTACAATGATCCATTTACAGCTGAGTTTTGCTTTCAGTCTTTAAACGTAGTCTTATCCGCAGGTCCCTCACATGGCCGCTAACTGGCCCAGCATCATCTTGAACTGATGTGTACAGTGCGATAGTTCGGTGACTCTGTCCATCATCTCTTTGGCTGCGGTGCCAGACGGGTATTGGAGAGCTGCAGTCTTTGTCGTGATGACGATATACTTCAGCATCTCGCACAGGAGGTTGCTGTAGTGCGTGACTTTGTTGCGCACCTCTTGTGACTTGGCCTGGCGGGAGAGAGTGTCCCCGATGAAAACCAACTTGTGCGCGCTGAGGATCACAAACTTGCTGTGAGCCACAAAGATCTTGGGGGGCTGGTTGGCGTTGATGGATGTGAAGAAGGCATCGATGGCGTTGATCAGCGTGGTCACGTTTAGCTCGCACTGTTCCGAGTAAAACAAGAGGAGCTGCTTGTCCGAGGGGCTCAGCCTGCTCTTCAGCTGGCCATACTGCTGCGAGGGAGTCCAGTTTGACAGGTCGTTCTCTATCGGTCTTGTCACCTCCTGCTCAAGCCGCTCAAACTGTTTAACCTGCAAAAGACAAAAATATCAAGCCTCAATCATCCTCATTGCGGTCATTGTTAAATTACAGAGGTGTGTTATCACGTGAACGAGATGATTTTAACCAAGGGCGGCGGTATAGTTGCTGCCTCACGGCGCCAGAGACCCCGGTTCAATCCCGACCAAGGGTGCTGTCTGTATGGAGTTTGCACGTTCTCCCCTCGCCCACGTGGGTTTTCTCCAGGTTCCTGCCACACTCCAAAGATGTGCAGGTTTGAGGGCTAATTGGCTTGGTAAATTGTAAGTTGTGCCTAGTGTATATGATGATGTTAGTGTAAGGGGTGATCACTGGTCAGTGCGGACTCAGTGGGCCGAAGGGCCTGTTTCCACACTGTATCTCTAAATTATAATGTTTAAAGACATACCCACCTATCCTTGAACATTAATATAAAAAAATATTATATTTTAATATAATTATTTTAAAATTCTAAAAAATCCTCTGCTCTTGTGATTAGTGAAGTGTTTGGTCTTGCATTATGTTCCATCGGCTCCTTTTCTCAGGCACTCACTCAGTGTAACAGTAAACCCTTCAAGCCCCTTTACATCCTTTCAACAGGAAATGTTTCTGCACAGCCTGCTTTCCAAACTAAGTTGCTTTGTGTCCAGTGGTCATTGAAGCAGATGGGGTCAAGGAAAGAGCATTCACGTCGCGGCCCTGTTTCCACCAATCTTTCCACCACCACGCACAAGAAGCAACAAGACAGACACCATTGCATGCAGATGCCGAGATGTATGTTCAGCTCTAGCTGGACAACTTCTAATCTTGTGTGTGGACTCGACAAGAAGAAGATTGAAGCAGATGCCACATGGTAGAAACATACAAACATTTTGTTCCTTTCAGGAATAATCACCTACAAATCCCTGTGTTGGTTCCATCATCATCTGGATAGAACATTGCGTGGAATACAAGCCAACCATGCGTACGAGAGACAAATGTTCAGGGAATGCTCCCTGTAGTTTTTGTATCCCAAGCTATTTGCTGAGTGAGGGACACGGGTTTGGAAGGGCATGCGTTTCCTGCAATTTTCCCCCATTTTCAACTTGAAGTTTCAAGATACAACACAGAAACAGGCCCTTCGGCCCACCGAGTCCGTACCGACCAGCGATCCCCATACACTAGCACTATCCTACACACTAGTCCCAATTTGCAATTTTTACCAAAGCCAATTACACTACACACCTGTACATTTTTTGGAGTGTGGGATGAAACCCACGCGGTGAAAGGGAGAAAGTACAAATTCCATAGTCAGCACCCGTAGTCAGGATTGAACCCGGGTCTCTGGCGCTGTGAGGCGGTAACTATACCGCTGCACCACTGTGCCACCTAGTAACGCACTTCTCTCTGGGCGCGCCAGCATTTGCATGGATAGAAGTGTTACAGTCAGTGGGACTTCTTCCAGATGCATGTTATTCCCCTACAAACTAAACCCAATGGGTCTTCGTGAGCTAGTGAACCGCAGAGTGAATCAATTTGAATATAACCCTGTCCCGTGGCATCAGTTTCAGGAGGCCATTTACTTGTACTCCTAGATCCCTCTGCTCTACAACTCTTCCAAGGCCCTACCATTCATTCTGAGGATCCTGCCCTGGTTTGGCTTCTCAAATTGCTGAATATAACCACATTGGACCTCTTGTGTGGGAAGGAACTGTAGATGCTGGTTTAAACCGAAGACAGACACAAAAAGCTGGAGGAACGCGATGGGCCAAGAAGCATTTCTGGAGAAAAGGAATAGGTGATGTTTTGGGTAGAGAACCTTCTTCAGACGCTTCTTCTGACTTGCCCGGCTGATCAGGATCCCACTGTAATTTCTTGTTGACCACCAAGAACACCAGCTGATTTGGTGTCATCTACAAACTTCCTAATCAGGCCTTGTACATTCTATACGTGCCTTTGCTTGTACGTTGCTGTAGATGACAAACAGCACTGGGACCAGCACAGATCCATGAGGCACACCACTGGTCACTGGCCTCCAGTCTTTCTTCCAACACCACCACCCGCTGCTTCCTACCATGAAGCCAAATCAGTATCCAGTTAGCTAACTCTCTCTGGATCCCATGCCATCTAACCTTCCGACCTCACGGCCGTGTATGATGGAGGAGCTAGTGAATGGATAAGTGGGACTACTGACTGGACGTCCTGCTCCTCTTCCAATGTGTACGCTCTTCTCACCTGTTGTTGCTCAAGCTGGGCTTTGCCTTGACGCACGATGTTCCCTTTCTCCAAAAGCTCCTTTTGTGTTTTCTCAAACTCCTCCTTGCCCTAAAATTTAACAGAAGAGTGTGTTACATGCAAAGCTTTGGCCTCATTGTCCTACTGGCAAACCATACCCAAATAACAACGGTGGTGCCAGAGACCCGGGAGACTCCAAGTGCTGTCTGCATGGAGCTTGTACATTTTCCTCTTGCGTGGGTTTTCTCTGAGATCTTTAGTTTCCTCCCACACTTCAAAGACGTACAGGTTTTTTAGGTCAAGTGGCTTGGTATAAATATAAATCATCCCTAGTGTGTGTAGGAGAGTGTTAATGTGCAGGTGTCGCTGGTTGGCGCAGACTCAGTGGGCCGAAAGGCCTGTTTCCATGCTGTATCTCTGAACTCTGAAAGTGGTGTTGTGAAGTAGCCAAAACAACAGTCACACAATGAAAAAAAGTTTGCTTCAAAATAATCTTTGCCCGCTACCGATAGTGACAAGCATTAACTCCCCGATTACTCTGTACATTCAGAGTGTACAATGAACACAGGGCAGACAGCGTGTAGTCCTAATATGTGCACAGTAAAATCAACCCATATCTTCAACTGCTAGGAAGCGCCACATTAATTAATTAATTAATTAAAGAGTGGCGGGTACTGTCAGTGCCCCTGGGCTAAGGCACAAGGTTGCCAACATCTTACAGTCTCCGCATTGCTAATCTTCACCAGTATTGGAGTAACTAAATCAGGATTGTTCCAAAAGCCTTTGTCACCAAACTATCTACCTGCAGCGCCACTTTCACGACATCTATGTACATGTACTCATAGATCCCTCTGCTCTACAACTCTACCCAAGGGCCAAACATTCATTCTGAAGCACCTGTCCTAGTTTGACTTCCCAAAGTACAACACCTCACGCTTAATCTGAATTGAACCACATTAGGGTGGTCACGGTGGCGCAGCGGTGAAGTTGCTGCCTTACAGCGAATGCAGCGCCGGAGACCTGGGCTCGATCCCGACTACGGGTGCTGTCTGCACAGAGTTTGTACGTTGTCCCCGTGACCTGCGTGGGGTTTCTCCGAGATCTTCGGTTTCCTCCCTGTTGAAATGATCAGACTCACACTAATCTACACTCCCGCACTCCAAAGACATACAGGTTTGTAGGTTAATTGGCTTGATAAATATAAACATTGTCCCTAGTGGGTGTAGGATAGTGTTAATGTGCGGGGGTCGCTGGTCCGTGTGAACCCGATGAGCCAAAAGGCCGTGTTTCCGCACTGTATCTCTAAACAAAACAAAAACTAAACTAGCCATTCTTTGGCCCGCTTGTCCAGCTGATCGAGATCCCATTCCAATTGTCTGATCACAAACCACAGAGCAGGAATGGTTTCCAAAGTTGCGCATCCAATCCAAAAATCCACACGTCGGCAAAAAAAGCAGCAGGGAGAATAAAGCAATATTTTAATGACATTGATTCTTTAATGGAACATACAGAGGAACATACAATATGATCAGATGGATGAAGGGCCCTGACCAGAAAACGTCACCTCTCCATTTTCTCCAGAGATGCTGCCTGACCCGCTGAGTTACTCCAGCACTTTCTGTCTATCTGCAGTACCTTTGTCTGAATGTCTGTCAAATTTTCAGGCCTTAAACTTTGGAGTTTTGGCTCCAAAACTAGGAATCGTGGCTACTGATGTTAATGTGTTCAAGTCGGGTCAAATGTAACACATTAGAGTCTTTCTGGCAGCAAAGAGGAGTGTTGTTTGTACCGAGAAACAAGTAACTGCAGAAGTTGGTTTACACAAAGACACAAAATTGCTGGAGCGACTCGGCAGGTCAGTCGGCATCACTGGAGAACATGGATAGGTGGCATTTCGGCTCGGAACGCTTCTTCAGACTGGTAGTTGGGGGAAGCCATTTTCTCACTTGCAATGGCAACAGTGCACCACTAGATGATGCTGCAACACCAAGTCTTGACACAGGAAACACCTTTCCATTCTTTCACAAAACAAGGTCAGAATTGCAAATAGACATTTTACTTTCCCCGCATGATTGTGTGTATGTGGATTATCCAGCCTTCCGTCTGAAAGGAGTGGTTAACCACTAAGCAGACATAAATGTGTCCCAGTTTAAGTATTCATCAAGATAAAGAAGGGCACAGCGGTGCAGCAGTAGAGTTCTTCCTTTCTTCCCCCGCCCCCCAACATCAGGCTGAAGAAGGGTCTCGACCCGAAACGTCGCCTATTCCATCGCTCCATAGATGCTGCCTCACCCGCTGAGTTTCTCCATCATTTTTGTCTACCAGCGGTAGAGTTACTGCCTCACAGCGCCAGAGACATGGGTTTGATCCAGACTACGTTTGCTGTCTGTACAGAGTTTATATGTTCTCCATGTGACGGTGTGGGGTTCTCCAGGGTGCTCCGGTTTCCTCCATCATTCCAAAGACGTACATGTTTGTAGCTTAATTGGTTTCTATAAATTGTAGAATAACCTCTGCCCCCCCCCCCCCAATAGAAACATAGAAACTAGGTGCAGGCGTAGGCCATTCGGCCCTTCGAGCAAGCACCACCATTCAATATGATCACGACTGGTCGTACAAAATCAGTACCCCGTTCCAGCTTCTTCCACAAATCCCTTGATTCCCTTAGCTCTAAGAGCTAAATCTAACTCTCTCTTGAACACATCCAGTGAATTGGCCTCCACTGCCTTCTGTGGCAGAGAATTCCACAGATTCACAACTCCCTGGGTGAAAAAGGTTTTCCTCATCTCAGTCCTAAATGGCCTTCCCCATATTCTTAAACTGTGACCCCTGGTCCTGGACTCCTCCAACATCGGGAACATTTTTCCTGCATCTACCATATCGAGTCCTCTAAGAATTTCATATGTTTCGATAAGATTCCCTCTCATCCTTCTAAATTCCAGTAAATACAAGCCTAGTCGTCCCATTCTTTCATAGGTAGACAAAAATGCTGGAGAAACTCAGCGGGTGAGGCAGCATCTATGGAGCGAAGGAATAGGAGACGTTTCGGGTCGAGACCCTTCTTCAGACTGTCAGACCCGCCATCTCGGGAATTAACCTGGTGAATTCTATGCTACATTCCCTCTATAGCAATAATGTACTTCATTAAATTAGGAGACCAAAATTGCACACAATACTCCAGGTGCGGTCTCACCCGGGCCACACCTGGTGAAACCGCACCTGTAGTAGGACCTCCTTGCTCCTACACTCAAATCCTCTCGCAATTAGGGTTGCCAACTTTCTCACTCCAAAATATGGGACAAAAGGTCAAAATAAGGGACAAATTCCCCATGGCAATTCGTTGACGGACTCGGCCATGGGTGGGTGAATGGTGAGTTGGCCCGGGTGCTGGACTGCACACAAAGCCCAGCCGACGGGCCAGCTGAGGAAGTTTGGCCTGGGGACGTGCAAAGTCCGGCACCCCATCCAACTCATGAACCGATGATCGGCCATGAGAAGGAGGGGTGGTGATGACGGCGGTAAGCGAAGGTCGGAAGGTCGGACGGCTGGATGGACTACCGACTGACGAGGCTTCGGGCGAGACGTTTTGGCTGCACTCCATGGGCTGCACTACGTCGGGACGGGTGAGGCGGGGCCGGACGCGGCGCACGGACCCAACAATCCCCTTGACCCGAATACTAGCAGTCAAATATGGGACAAGGGCGGTCCCGTACGGGACAGACCCAGTTAGCCTGATATACGGGACGTTCCAGCTAATACTGGACAGTTGGCAACCCTTAATTTCACTTTAATTTCATGTATCCTATCGTAAATTGCCCCGAGTGTGTAGGATAAAACTAGTGCAGGTCGGAGTGGACTCGGGGGAGGGGGGTGGGCGAAGTGCCCGTTTCCACACAGTATCTCTGAAATACTAAGCTAAAAACAAACTGGTGGAGGAACTCAACAGGTCACACAGCTTCTGTGGAGGGTAAAGGGCACGTGAGCATTCCAGGCCGGGACCCTCCATCAGTCTGAAAAAGGGTTTAGGTGTACTGAGGCACCCCCCGTGAACAGCTTTGTTTTGCGCGCTCTCCAATCAGATCAGATAATACCTCACATAAACACAATCAAGTCAAACTCACGTACAATAGTTAGAGCTAAGGGGAAGACAGAGAGTGGAGAACGTAGTTCTCTGTACCCCGACCCCAGTCAGCGTCTGCCCATTTCTTCCACAGATGCTGCCTGACCCGCTGAGTTCCTCCTGAACTTTGCTTTTTGCTCAAGACGCCAGCATCTGCAGTCACTGGTGCCTCCAGGAAGAAAATCATGTTTAATCTGTCATAGAGAGTCATAGAATCTTACAGCGTAGCAACAGGCCCTTCAACCCATCATGCCCACACCGGCCAACGTGTCCCTTCTACAGTAGTCCCACCTGCCTGCATTTGGCCCGGATCCCTCCAAATCTGTCCTAGCCATGACCTGCCTTAACTGTTTCTTAAACAGTTGGGATAGTCCCAGCCTCAGCTACCTCCTCTGGCGGCTCGTTCCATACACCCACCACCCTTTGTGTGGAAAAAGTTATCCCTCCGATTCCTATTAAATCTTTTCCCCTTCACCATGAACCTATGTCCTCTGGTCCTTGATTCCGCTACTCTGGACAAGGGACTCTGTGCGTCTACCCGATGCTGCCTGTTGTTGTTAACACAGAGCAGTAAGAGGGGGGGGGGGGCGGAGAGACAAAGAGGTATTGTGATGCAGCACTAATTGTTTCACTCTTTTATTAACCCAGTGAACAATGTTCATGTTGTTTCCGTGCAGTCATTACATTTGCAACTACATTATATTTTACTCCCACTTCAAGTGTGGCAATTGCATTAATAACAAAAAATACTAAAATAGATTGAAATTGGTAACATTAAATTAAAAATACAAGGACTAAAATACTAATCCTTGCTTTTTAAATTTAGCTTCATTGTTATTCAAAATGATTACTCTTATTGTTTCTGTAAATTCTAAATTGTTTTATAATTAGTCCAAAGAACACAAGTTCTGACAAGGTTAGGCAACTGACAAGGAAGAACTTCAACTTTGTAGAAAGAGAAAAAATGATTAACGTTCATCTTCTGATCAGAGACTCTTTTTAAAATCTCTCTGAGCTGGAAACTCTCAAACTGTCGGACTCCTTCCCTCCCTTTCCTCAGTTCTAACTCTATCACAATGTCATGGACCATATCATTGCCTAACTTCCAATTTTTTTTCCATATTAGCCATTTTATCATCTTTCCGGGCTGGCATGTGACGCAGCAGTAGAGTTGCTGCCTTACAGCACTTTCAGCGCCGGAGACCTGGGTTCGATCCCGACTACGGGCGCTGTCTTTATGGAGTTTTTACGTTCTCCCCGTGACCGCGGGGCTTTCTCTGAGATCTTCAGTTTCCTCCCACACTCCAAAGACATACAGGTTTGTAGCTTAATTGACTTGGTATAAATGTGAAATTGTCCCCAGTGTGTGTAGGATAGTGATAATGTGTGGGGATCGCCGGTCGGTGCGGGCTCGGTGGGCCGAGGGGCCTGTTTCCACGCTGTATCTCTAAACTAAACAAATCTCTGCA
Organism: Raja brachyura; assembly: GCA_963514005.1. Next base: position 11,411,688 of record OY740797.1, read on the forward strand.
TCTTACTCCACTTGGTTTCCGTGACCTCGCCCACCATTAGCTCGCCTGCCTATGCACCTACATCTCACAGTCACGTTCCCCACTGCTTTCTGAAATCCTTGATCGCCATTCCTGCCTTGGTTAACTGGCCTCCGTAAATGGCCCCTCGTGTGTTGGGAGTGGATGAGAAAGTGGGATAACATCGATCTAGTGTGAACGGACTGTTAACAGTTGGTGTGGGCTTGTCAGGCCGAAGGGCCATGCTGCATCTCCTAACTACATCGTTTTTCAGGGGTTCTGCTCAAATTAAAAATGCAAACACTAATAATTTAACGCTTGAATTTTTAATCTAAATATTACCCATTTGCATCTGGCAATTTTATTTTTTTTATTGATGGGGTAGGCACAAATCAGAGTGAGTGGAAAATTCAGTTCAAAAGCAATGATGTTTGGATCATCTCCGACTAATTTGAGGAGGCAACATGAATGTCTTGACCAGGCTACTAAGGAGGTGAGACAATTAGTCTTTTCCATCCTTTCTATTTCAAAGACCACTAAAAAAAATTGCTTCCTCAACCCATTTTGTTCAGTGACTACTATGGTGGTGATGACAAGCAAGAGACAACAAGATAATGATGAAGCAAAGGGTAAAAGATTGGATAATGGGGTGAAAGGCTGGTTAATGGGGTCAGAGGTTGGGTAATGGGGTCAGAGGTTGGATAATGGGGTCAGAGGTTGGATAATGGGGTCAGAGGTTGGGTAATGGGGTCATCGGTTGGATAATGGGGTCAGAGGTTGGATAACGGGCTGAAAGGTTGGGTAAAGGGGTCCAAAGGTGAGCAGCAGGAGGGAGAGAGAGTCATGGGCCACAGCTTTGATAAATGGTATACAATGGACGATGCAAAGTAATAAGGAGTAATAGAGAAACAGCTGGGAAACAGGCCCTTTGGCCCACCCAGTCTGCGCGGACGAGCAATCACTCCGTACCCTAACTCTATCCTACACGCTACGGACAATTTCCAATTTTTACCAAAGTCAATTAACCTACAAACCTGCACGTGTTTGGAGTGTGGGTGAAAATCGGGGCACCCGGAGAAGTCCCACGCAGGTCACGGGGAGGACGTACAAACTCCGTCCAGACAGCACCCATGGTCAGGACCGAACTCGGGCCTCTGGCGCTGCAAAGCAGCAACTCTACCACTGTGCCACTGTGCCATACAAACCCAACCAAGGCTTTCAAAAAGCAACTGGATGGGTGTTTGAGTGAGAAGAATTTGTGGAGGGATGTAGCTTCCACAGCTTTGACAGTTTGAAGGCACATACCACCAGACTCAGGAACAACTGCTTCCCCTCTGCCATCAGACTTCAGAATGTTCCTCCCATAAACCTGGGTCTAGTCCCAATCTTCCAACCTACCTCATTGGACTTTTTCTCCGGAACTGTAAAGGTACCATGATGCAAAACTACATTCTGCACTCAGGTCTTTGTCTCTTTGCAGTTGTACTTGTCTGTGGTATATTCATGTATGGTATTATCTGATTTAATTGAACAAACACACAAACAAAGGCTTTTCACTGTATCTCAGCATGTGTGACAATAATATTTTTGCCCAGGGGCGATGTGCCTTGCGGTTGACGTAGGTACGTATGTGGCATTTAGGAGATTTTTGGATAGGATTACTACGCAGAATATGGAGGGATACGGAATATGTGCAGGTGGATAAGTGATGATCTTGGCATCATGTTCAGCACAGACATTGTGGGCCAAAGGGCCTGTTGTTGTACTGCACAGTTCTATGTTCAATAATAAACCAATCTGAATACCATGAGTTGCCCCAGCAATTCTTCGTTTCTAAGCGCGACACGGTGGCTCAGCGGTAGAGTTGCAGCTTTACAGCGCCAGAGACCCGGGTTCGATCCCGACTACAGGTACTGTCTATATGGAGTTTGTACGTTCTCCCTGTAACCTGCGTGGGTTTTTCCCCGGGGGCTCTGGTTTCCTCCAACACTCCAAAGACGTTCAGGTTTATAGGCTAATTGGTGTGGTATAATTGTAAATTGGCCCTAGTGTGTGTAGGATAGTGCCAGTGTGCTGGAATCACCGGTCGGCATGGACTCGATGGGCCAAAGGGCCTGTTTCCACTCTGTATATCCAAACTAAACTAAAGAGCACATCTGACTACCGGCGAATCCTTGTGTCCATTTAGAGGGAGAGATATGCTGCGCATTTCCCATTTTATATCAGTAAATATCCCACAGGTTTCAATCCCATGAAGGCCTGGGCCTGACAGTGTGTAAGTTATATCATCATCTGCACATGATGAAGGGCCCCAGCTATTCTGAGAGTTGGAGGATTAAAACTCCAGCCAGTCCAATATCAGTCCCCAGCTCTGTCTGTCCAGATTTACGAGCGAGCGTACAGCCGCACTAAATCTTTTATACGGCGGTATTTTAACATAGTGAATAAAATGATGAACCAGAGTGATCTTCAAACAACTGCAGGAGCCACAAGTCACCGCTTCACATATAATTTTGTGAAAGATTTGTGAAGCCACTTTATCCAACGTGCCTTCTCTTAATTAACAGAGAACCATACAGCACAGGAATGGGCCCTTCGGCCCACAATGTCCGTGCTGAACCTGATAAAGCAATCTCCTTTGCCTGCACAGGAGCCAGATCTTCCCATTCCCTGCATGTGCATGGACCTGTCCAAAAGTCTCTCAAAGGCCACTATCGTATCGGCCCTCACTACCGCCCCCTGGCAGCGAGTTCCAGGCACTGAATTAACTCTGAATTGGTGATGAATTATCTCTCTTGTGCCTGCAGCGACACGTGCATTATTCAGTCACAGAAACCAGGCTGTCACTGCCCACGGGGGAACGCAGGAGAACTATTTTCTAAAGATAGAAAATGCTGCGGTAAGTCAGCATCTCTGGAGAGAAGGAATCGGTGATGTTTCAGGTAGAGGCCCTTCATCATTCCTTCTCTCCAGAGATGCCGCCTGGCCCGCTGGGTTATTCCAGCATTTTGTGTCTATCTTTGATGTAAACCAGCATCTGCAGTTCCTTCTTACACATTACAAACTATTTTCTAAAAATTGGTTTTCAGGATACAGGCCTGTTGAAAAGGCTGCACTTATAGTGAGTCCCTAAAGGCCTTTAGGGAGTGGGTGGTGAGTTGATGTCTTGGACTACTGAGGTTTGGCTGCTACAGATCCCCCCACGGTTCTATTAGGTCATAAGTGATATTAGAATTAGGCCATTCGGCCCATCAAGTCTACTCCGTCATTCAATCATAGCTGCTCTATCTCTCCCTCCTAACCCCAATCTCCTGCCTTCTCCCCACAACCCGACACCCGTACTAATCAAGAATCTATCCATCTCTGCCTTAAAAATATCCATTGACTTAGCCTCCACAGCCTTCTGTGGCTAAGGATTCCACGGATTCACTACCCTTCGGACGAAAGAAATTTCTCCTCATCTCCTTCATCCTTTAATTCTGAAGGTTTCATTCCTTTAATTAGGTGGAGAGTGCCAGGATCTGGACCCAGCTATATTGCAGGATGATATATTACCGGAGCAGGATGGAGGGGAACCTGCAGATAATGGAGCACCCTTGCATATAATGGAGCACCCATGCATATAATGGTGCTCCATTGCATTTCATGGTTTTCCCTTGCATTTTTAGTTGTTCCCTTGCACTTAATGGTGTTCCCTTGTTGTTTAAGGTGCTTCTAGATTGGCATGTACAGCTGCCAGAGGTAGTTGAGGCAGGTACTAAAGCAACATTTAAAACATGTGGACAGGTACATGGACAGGACAGGTTTAGAGAGATATGGGCCCAAACGTGGCCAAATGGGACTAGCATAGATGGCACATCTTGGTCTGCATGGCAAAGATGGGCCGAAGGGGCCTGTTTCCATGCTGTATGACTCTGTAACTCCCTGATACCACAAGATTAGACCCCAGGCCTATGTATCTAAGCAGTTCACTGTCTATGATGGTTGTAATATGAAGAGATCAACACAAACCTGCAAGTGAACATAATCGTAGTCCTCCATCCAGCCACTGCCATTGTTGTCATACTGTGTATCTGGACATCCTTCAGCTGTGTATCTGGGTGGAGAGGGCAGGGGCCTTGCCTGAATGTTGGCCTTGTCTGTTGACCCAGTCTGGTAGTGATTGATGGAGTTATTGTTTGTCGAGTGGCTGCCACTCTCGAGGCCAGGCAGAGGGACGCTGGACCTCACGTCGCCCTGCTGCTGCTGCTGTTGTTTGGTCCGTTTGAAGAGCAGCGAGGCATTGCCGTGCAGGAAGGAGGCCAGCTGCTTGGTGTCGTCGGGGATGCCCCGCGAGTACATCACAAACCGGTCCAGGTCATCGGCAGAGTTCTGCTTGTTTATTACCAAGACGTTGAGAGCCCAGTTGCAGTTGTCCAGCGCCTGGCTGTGCTTGAGGAGAAGCTGGTAGACATCTTCCATCTTCTGCACCTGCTTGCTCAGCTTGGTGTACAAAGTGCGGTCAGTGGCTTGCATGGAGTTGGCCACAGCTCCACGTGCAAACTCCAGCAGGTCCTTCACGGAGTTCTTCACACGTTCAACCCCGGACTTGATGTTCTGCACGTTGGCCTCCATGTGCTCACGCCCCCGCCAGCTGGTGACAATGAAGGACATGAGGTAGGAGATGGAGCTCTCCACACTTTGCTGGTGCTTTGCCAGAATCTCCATGGCCACCTCCAAGTCCAGGTTCAGCTCCTTGTTGCTTGGCTTGGGCAAAGCGTTTGAGGACTCCTTCACGGGAATGACGTCGAGAGAAGACGTTGAAATATTGCTCTTTGTACTCCCTGTGCTGGAAGCCGAGTGCCTCTTGTAGCTGTTGGTGCTTTCTTCCGTTGCGGCATCTCTACATACCTGAGGCGGCACGTCGTAGACGTAATCTCCAGCTGGCTCCTCGATGGAGAGGACCTTCCCTCCAGAGGCCGGCACTCCAAGATCCCTTGGGAAATCGTAAATGTCTTGTAGGGACGTCTGGTATACAAGATGTTTCTGGTTGGGAGGGACGTCGTAGATATCCTGGTTGAGGGACGTGTCTGCAAGTTTCCCGGCTGGCGGAGGTATATCGTATACATCATCGACGGGATAGCTGTCGTGTGCCACGGGGGCCTGGGGGACAAACCTCATGGAATCTGGACTCTTCGGTGCCCTGTGGGAGAAGGATGGCGGAACGTCGTACGTATCTTCAGAGACAGTGCCATCGGGAACGTCCTTGCTCACGGATGGTGGGAAGTCGTAGACCTGTGTGGAAAGAAGAACAAACATAACCCGTGAGGTACTGAGCTACGCTTCTTCAAAGTTCAAAACTGGATTTTTGGCAACACACGAACCACCCATGTACCGGCACAAGATTCAGGGCACCCCAGATAGACACAACCATATAATAACCATATAACAATTACAGCACGGAAACAGGCCTTCTCGGCCCTTCCAGTCCGTGCCGACCATTTATTTTCCCCTAGTCCCATCTACCTGCACTCAGACCGTACCCCTCCATTCCCTTCCCGTCCATATACCTATCCACTTTACTTTTAAATGTAAAAATCGATCCTGTCTCCACCACTTCTGCTGGAAGATCATTCCACACAGCCACCACTCTCTGAGTAAAGAAGTTCCCCCTCATGTTACCCCTAAACTTCTGTCCCTTAATTCTCATGTCATGCCCTCTTGCTGAGTTACTCCACAAAATGCTGGAGTAACTCAGCGGGTCATTCAGCATCTCTGGAGAGGAGGACCGAGTGACGCTTCGGGTCGAGACCCTTCTTCAGAACAGAAACGTCGCCCATTCCGTCTCTCCAGAGGTGCTGCCTGTCCCGCTGAGTTACTCCAGCATTTCGTCTGTCTCTCTTTGGTGTAAGGCAGCATCTGCAGTTCCTCCCTACACATACAGGGCACCCCTCTCGTTTCACGGGGCAGCCCCTCTGCCGCTCGCTCCTCTGGGCAGCGAGTCCATTCCTACAGAGGTGGACAAAGACACAAACCCTGACTGCCTCCTGGAAAGTCAGAACCTTGGCCAGTCTCAGAGATGAGCACAAGCCCTCAGAGGCCCAAAGACCAACTAGGACATTGCATCTCTTTAGCAAAAGAGAAAGAAGCATTCAATCCCTGCTGCAAAAATATCTTCTGGGTGATAGAGGACATTACTTTAGACTTTAGAGACACAGCGCGGAAATAGGCCCTTCGGCCCACGCGACCCACCCTGTACACTAGCACTATCCTGTACACTAGGTACAATTTACAATTTTACCAAAGCCAATTAACCTATAAAACTTGTACGTTTTTGGAGTGTGGGAGGAAACCGGAGGACCAGGAGGAAACCCACATGGTCATAGGGTGGAAACAGCCTCTTCAGCACATCGAGTTTGCGCTGATCAACGATCGCTACAGTAGCACCATCCTGCACAATAGGAACAATTTACAGAAGCCAATTAACCTACAAGCCTGAACGTCTTTGGGAGGAAACCGGAGAACCCAGAGAAAACCCACACGATCACAGGGAGAACATACAAACTCTGTACAAACAGCACCAATTGTCAGGATTTCTGTCACTGTAAAGGCAGTAGCTCTACCGCTACGCCACTGTGCCGCCCTCAGAAAATCACCTAATCCAATCTTCATATACTCTGCTGGTCTGGGAGAATTTCCAGGGTTTTCCATAGACGCTGGGGTTGCGATCGCCCTGACGCGGGGACTATGACCGCCGGCTGCACGAGCTTTGATCGCCCCGATGGGTGGTTCGACTGCCCCGACCGCAGGAGAATAAAGAGGGAAGAAGATTGGACTTTATAGCCTTCTATAACAGTGAGGAATGTGGGGAATCCACTGTGGTGGATGTTTATGTTAACTTTTATGTAGTTGTGTGTTTTGTTGCTTTTTTTCTTAGAATGGCTGTATGGTAATTTGAGTTTCACTGTACCTTCATTGGAACCTTTGAACCTTTGAGATATGCCCTCAAAGCTGACCAAGGATCCCAATCCTTGCAGTCTATCAATAGTTCCAATGGTATTGATATCGGCTGGAATACGAGCCATCAGCCCATTCCTGCCACCATAATGCTCGACCTGTCTGAAATGCACGAGGTCCTGACCCCACAAAACAGTAGCTCCTGTCTCACTCTGAATGCAAGTTTACATGTTTAAATATAAGCGAGGCCTAGAAAATGAACAGTGTGTCCCTCCCTTATGCATAAATCACGCACGAAAGGCAATTTTACAACCGTTATGGTGTGCGCACAAAAAATGGTTGTAATATTGTCTTTCATATATATATATTTGTGTGTGTCTATATACAGTGGCTTGCAAAAGTTTTCATACCCCTTGAACTTTTCCACATTTTGTCACGTTACAACCACAAACGTAAATGTATTTTATTGGGAATTTATGTGATAGACCAATACAAAGTGGTGCATAATTGTGAAGCGGAAGGAAAATGATACATGGTTTTCAAATTTTTTTACAAATAAAAACTGAAAAGTGTGGCGTGCAAAAGTATTCAGCCCCCTTTACGCTGATACCCCTAAATAAAATCCAGTGCAACCAATTGCCTTCAGAAGTCACCTAATTAGTAAATAGAGTCCACATGTGTGTAATCTAATCTCAGTATAAATACAGCTGTTCTGTGAAGGCCTCAGAGGTTTGTTAGAGAACATTAGTGAACAAACAGCATCATGAAGCCCAAGGAGCACACCAGACAGGTCAGGGATAAAGTTGTGGAGAAGTTTAAAGCAGGGTTAGGTTATAAAAAAATATCCCAAGCTTGTTTAATCTCACGGAGCACTGTTCAACCCATCATCCGAAAATGGAAAGAGTATGGCACAACTGCAAACCTACCAAGACATGGCCGTCCACCTAAACTGACAGGCCGGGCAAGAGCATCGATCAGAGAAGCAGCCAAGAGGCCCATGATAACTCTGGAGGAGCTGCACAGATCCACAGTTCAGGTGGGAGAATCTGTCCACAGGACAACTATTGGTCGTGCACTCCACAAATCGGGCCTTTATGGAAGAGTGGCAAGAAGAAAGCCATTGTTGAAACAAAGCCATAAGAAGTCCCGTTTTCAGTTTGCCACAAGCCATGTGGGGGACACAGCAAACATGTGGAGGAAGGTGCCCTGGTCTGATGAGACCAAAATTGAAGTTTTTGGCCTAAATGCAAAATGCTATGTGTGGCGGAAAACTAACACTACACATCACCCTGAACACACCATCCCCACTGTGAAACATGGTGGTGGCGGCATCATGCTGTGGGGATGCTTTTCTTCAGCAGGGACAGGGAAGCTGGTCAGAGTTGATGGGAAGATGGATGGAGCCAAATACAGGGCAATCTTGGAAGAAAACCTGTTAGAGTCTGCAAAAGACTTGAGACTGGGGCGGAGGTTCACCTTCCAGCAGGACAACGACCCTAAACATACAGCCAGAGCTACAATGGAATGGTTTAGATCAAAGCATATTCATGTGTTAGAATGGCCCAGTCCATCCAATCCGACTGAGCTTGAGCTATTTTGCAAGGAAGAATGGGCAAAAAATTCAGTCTCTAGATGTGCAAAGCTGGTAGAGACATACCCCCAAAGACTTGCAGCTGTAATTGCAGCGAAAGGTGGTTCTACAAATTATTGACTCAGGGGGGCTGAATACTTTTGCACGCCACACTTTTCAGTTTTTAATTTGTAATAAAATTTGGAAACCATGTATCATTTTCCTTCCACTCACAAAATAGACCAACACTTTGTGTTGGTCTATCACATAAAATCCCAATAAAATACATTTACGTTTGTGGTTGTAACGTGACAAAATGTGGAAAAGTTCAAGGGGTATGAAAACTTTTGCAAGCCACTATATATATATATAATATATATATAGACATACACACACACACACACACACACAGCCACACACATACATACATACATATAGACGTGCACACATAGATACATACACACACACACACATTCATACATACTCATACATATAAACAAAATTCAATATGATCAATGTCCCACCCATTGGGAAATAGACACTTGCTCTCACAAATCAGTCCAAGGAGAATGTAATTTTCCCTGCTGTATGTCCTGTGTGAGATGATCTCATCAATTGCTCTCACCCACAGATAACACTTCAAGCATGACGTGTGATCTTCATGTTGATTTGTGGAATGCATTTGCATTGAAAGTAGCAAATCGTTCTCAATTTAAAGTTTTAAAAAAAAATACTGCTGGAGGAATATATAAGATTTTGGAGTGATTAGATTAAAATGCTGGCATAAATCAATATAATTAAAAAGGCAGCCAGAATCATTGGACCCACACCACCATTTCACTCCTGCCATCATGGAGAAGGGACAAGAGCCTGAAACAGCTTCTTCCCTACATCCATCACACAAGCTCAGAACTACAGAGACTAGGAGGCATTGGTTTTGTCTTTTTGCACTATTATTGTTTGTTTGATTGATGTGTGTATGTATATATGTGTACCTCAATGGTGTGTGTATGTATGTATATATATGCACACACATGTATATACACACACTCATATATACATACACACATATATACACATACTCGTGTGTGTGTGTGTGTGTCTGTAAATATATGTGCATCTGTGTGTGGGTGTAAGTCTGTGTCAGCATGCATCTGTGTGCATGAGGTTGGAACGCACAGGGTTGGCTGTGCGTGAGTGTGTGTCCGTGTGCGTGTGTATCTGCATGTGTGCATGTGCATCTGTGTGTATTTTTGTGCACGTGTGTCTATGTGTATGTGTGTGACTGCGAGCATGTGCCTGTGTGTACATCTGTGTATGTGTATATCCGTGTGTGTGTTTCTATGTGTGTGCATATCTGCGTGTGTGTGACTGTGTGCGTGTGCCAGTGTCCATGTACACACACACACACGTGTATGAATGAAAGCTCCGTGACTGTTTAGTAAACACACTATCCGTGTTCCCCCTTTAGCTGTCCATGCAAGCGGGTCTGGAAGTCACAAGAACCTCAGCTTACCCCTTTCCCTGCCTTTTATTTCTACCCCACACAATTCAGTTAGGTGGCCACAATAATTCACGCCACAGTATCACAATGATCCACTGCTGCAGTTAACAGATACCTGAAACACATTAGCTGAACAGAGCTAGACATTTGTTGAGTCTGGATGTGGTGCTGCAGATTCATTTCTATACTGGGGGGAACATCATAAATTTCCTGTGACTTATCTCTGCAGTTGGGACCTTTCGTTGCCATGGTAGGAGTATCATATGCCTGATAAAGCGGAGCTGGGATTAAAATATCGATTTCCGGGCTTTAGCCACGATTAATCCTGTGCCACTGAAGTTTGTGCTTACAAATGTCCCGGCAAGAGTTTTATCCAGAAAGAATCAGCCAACATTTCCTTTCACTTATCTCGACCAAACCAATGACTGTGTTCAACAGCATCCATCATGAGAGACAACAACGTGTCCAATCTTCCACTGAAGTTGATGCAAATCTTTGAAGAATTGCACATATCCTCTCGCCCCTCGGAATACCTAAGTTGCAACGACCTCCACTGACCTCCATTCCACATTAATCTTGTACTCTACTGCAGATAGACACAAAGTGCTGGTGTAACTCAGCAGGCCAGGCAGCATCTCTGGAGTACAAGGATGAGTGACTCCAACACTTGGTGTCTATCTTTGGTGCACATCTGCATTTGCAGTTCCTTGCCACACATTTTGTACTCTACAGCATTTTGCAAGGTCGATTGTAGACAGGAGAAAGCGATTTGCTATTAAAGGAAGAAGGCACAATGTGCTGGAGTAACTCAACGAGTCAGGCAGCATCTCTGGAGAACCTGGATAGGTGACGTTTCGGGTTGGGACCTTTCTTCTGAAGTCAGGAGAAGTGTCCCGACCCAAAAAGTCACGAAGGATCCATGTTCTCCATAGATGCTGCCTGACCCGCTGGGTTTACTCCAGCGCTTTGTGTTTTTTTTTGTAAACTAGCATCTGCAGTTTGTTGTCTCTACGTTTGTCTGGATGGGATGCTGACATTGTTTCACAGCCTTGCTCTTATTTTGTGGTAATGAAAATAGCCATTTATCTTTTCTATCACAATGGCATAATTGTGACTTCCACTGGATGGGCTGAACAATCTATTCCTAACCATTGTGCTGCGTTGAGCCAAACACAAAGGGTTTGTTTATTTATGAGAACAATGTTCTTTTAAGAGTTGGCAAATTAATCAATTTATTTCAATTAATCATTTATCACAATGGCGTTGGTGGGGACAACTTTTGCTGCCAAGATCTCTGCATAATTGCAGTGACTACATTCCCAAAGAACCTAATTTACAGCTAGCTCTTGAGGATGCACAAAGATTGGGTAAGGCGCTACATAAATGTAAACTTTCTTTTCTGGGCGACACAGTGGTGCAGCGGGTAGAGCCACTGCCTCAAAGCGCCAGAGATCTGGGTTCGATCCTAACCTCGGGTGCTGTGTGTGTGAGGTTTGCACGTTCTCCCTGTGACCACGTGGGTTTCCTCCAGGTGCTCCGGTTTCCTCCCACATCCCAATGAAGCGCGGGTTTATGGGTTAATTGGTTTCAGTAAGTTGCCCCTAACGTGTACAAAGTGGTTGAGAAAGTGGGATAACATAGACCAATGGTCGGTGTGGACAGGGTGGACCGAAGGGCCTGCTTCAATGCTGTATCTCTACACTAAACTAAATTACTTTGTGTCACTGAATCTGGTGAGGTATGGCTAAGCTTTCAAATTATTATTTAAAACATGGGAAGAGTATTCATTCAAAAACCATTTGTGTTCTTTTAATACACTGTTGTGATGAACCTTTCGGCATTTTATTAAATGTTAAAACATTACCCACCTCTTGCCCATATTGATTGCCAGTAGATTCTGTTCCTCCTCTATTTGGAGGCACATCATAAATCTCCTGCGGAGTAGCTGGAGGGAGATTTCTCGATGGAAGGATGTCGTATTCATCTTGCTCCATCTGCGGAGGTGTGTCATAAACATAAACGCCTCCAACTCTAGTTGGAAGGACTACCTGTGAAGAAAGAAAAATAGTCATTCAGTTCGTAGCTCCTGCAATGTTCAACAATATCTCTGTTCCTGTTAGTGCAGCTGACCTTGGTTAATTAAAAAACACGGGCGGCGCAGCTGCTGCCTCACAGCGCCCGAGACCCGGGTTCAATCTGGATCTTTACTTTCGAGATGCGGCCTGGAAATAGGCCCTTCGACCCACCGAGTCAAATAGCACTGATAACATCTATAAGCCAGCAGTGTCACAAACGCTGCCATTTTCAATCACCTTGATCAGATGGTTACTTATTAAAATGAACAAACCTCATTCGAGCAGACACAAAATGCTGGAGTAACTCAGCGGGACGCAGCATCTCTGGAGAGAAGGCATGGATGACATCTCCGGTCGAGAACCTTCTTCAGTCTGCAGAATCAGGTTCCTATTAAATCTTTCCCCTCTCACCTCAAACCTACAGTATGTCCTCTGGTTCTTGACTCCCCTACTCTGGGAAAGAGAGTCAACCTGATCTATTCTTCTCATGATTTTGTACATCTCAGTAAGACGACCCCTCATCCTTCTACGCTCCAAGGAATAGTTGCCAAGATTGTTAAGGGTTTGGACACGCTGGAGGCAGGAAACATGTTCCCGATGTTGGGGGAGTCCAAAACCAGGGGCCACAGTTTAAGAATAAGGGGTAAGCCATTTAGAACGAAGACGAGGAAACACTTTTTCTCACAGAGAGTTGTGAGTGTGTGGAATTCTCTGTCTCAGAGGGAGGTGGAGGCAGGTTATCTGGATGCTTTCAAGAGAGAGCTGGATAGGACTCTTAAAAATAGCAGAGTCATGGGATATGGGGAAAAGGCAGGAACGGGGTATTGATTGTGGATGATCAGCCATGATCACATTGAATGGCAGTGCTGGCTCGAAGGGCCAAATGACCTACTCCTGCACCTATTGTCTATTGAGTCCTAGCCAGCTCAACCTCTCCCTATAGCTCAGGCCCCTCAGTCCTGGCAACATCCTCGTAAATCTTCTCTGCACCCTTTCCAGCTTGACAACATATTTCCTCCAACAAATCTTTTTTTTAACAAATGTTCTTTCTTATCAGTCTCGTACTTCTTTGAATCCATTCAGTACAACACTGTGGAACCTTGGTTACCGTGTGAAGTGATTAGTTTGGTTTAGTTCAGAGATACAGTGCGGAAACAGGCCCTTCGACCCACCGAATCTGTGCCGACCAGCGATCATCCCGTACACTAGCCCTATCCCACACACGAGGGCCAATTTACAAATTTACCAAAGCCAATTAGCTGACAAACCTGTACGTCTTTGGAGTGTGGGAGGAAACCGGAGCACCCGGAGAAAACCCATGCGGTCACGGGGAAAACGTACAAACTCCGTACAGACAGCACCCGTAGTCGGGATCGAACCCAGGTCACTGGCGCTGCAAGGCAGCAACTCTACCGCTGCGCCACCGTGCCACCCAGTGTTTGTGTATTTTCCCTAACTATGGACATCTGAAAAAATGGAACTTGTTTGTTACTGATTTGATCTGCACTAAACGACTGAAAGTCCTTTCCTTCACAAAATACATCATGTTTATGAATTTGGCAACAATATGCTGTTTCCGTTATCTTTAATGTAACGATTGGAAACAATTGAACATCTTCCCTTCAGCCTCAGGGCTTTAGGTCAAGGCTGGAACTTCACTGATGATTCCACCATCACTACAGATGGATTCATGCACGCAGAATGAACTTCAACTGAGTTGGAAATGTTTGCGTCCTTTTCTCCTGAGTTTAGGCTATAGACTTTAAAGATACGGCATGTGTTCATAAATGATAGATGCAGAATTAGGAGCATTCGGCCCATCACATCTACTCCATCATTCAATCATGGCTGATCTATCTCTCCCTTCCAACCCCATTCTCCTGCCTTCTCCCCATAATCCCTGACATCCTTACTAATCAAGAATCTATCTATCTCTGCCTTAAAAATGTCCATTGGCTTGGCCTCCACAGCCTTCTGTGGCAACGAATTCCCAACATTCACCACCCTCTGACAAAAGAAATTCCTCCTCATCTCCTTCCTAATTCTCAGGCTATGACCTCTAATCCTAATCTCTCCCACTAATGGAAACATCCTCTCCACATCCATTCTATCCGGGCCTTTCGCTATTCGGTAAGGTTCAGTGAGGTCAATGGGGACAGAGTTTCAATATAAACAGGACCTTTGACCTGCCGATCTCACGCCGGCCAGCAGTCACCCCATACACTAACACTATCCTACACACTAGGGACAATTTACAATCTGCAGAAGTCAATTAACCTACACACCTGTGTAGGAAGGAACTGCAGATGCTGGTTTGCTCCAAAGATAGAAACAAAATGCTGGAGTAACTCAGCGGGTCCGGCAGCATCTCTGGAGAAAAGGAATAGGAATAAGGAAAGGAAAACCCACGCAGTCACGGGGAGAACGTACAACGCTCCGTACCCGTAGATGGGTTCAAACCCAGATCTCTGGCGTGGTACGGCAGCAACTCTGCCGCTGCGGCACCCTGCCATCTCAGCAATTGGGCTGATGGAGATGTTTTTGAGAGTTAGATTTAGGTCTTAATGCTGATGGAATGAAGGGATATGGGGAAAAAGGAGGATCGGGGTACTGATTTTGGATGATCAGCCATGATCATATTGAATGGCGGCGCTGGCTCGACGGGGCCGAATGGCCTACTCCTGTACCTGTTGTCTATGTTTCTATGATTGAGCGTGGTAATGGTGCGGCATATCTGGGGTAGACTGAAGCAGCAGAGAAGTGATTTAATGGCCACACGCCCAGGCCAGCATGCATGGGGAGGGTCAGTCGGGTGCCCAGCCTGCATAAGAACGCTATGCTGGGAGAGATGAATACCATCAGCAACAAGGAGTTGGAGGGAGCACTGTGCAGGTCAATCAGTACGACCTCTGAGAGAGAGCCAGCTACTGACTACAGCTTTCAGCAGGTCCTGGCCCAATGTAATAAAGCTCCAACCAAAGCCTCGTTACCGAGCCTCTCTACCAACAAGCCAATCGACAGCAAGAAAAAACCCACTGACCTGTCACATGCAGTCAGTCTGCTTTCGTCAAAAAAAAACCTTTTAAGCCTAAAATGATTTTATTGTTTACAACAAGGCGAAGAAGTGACTTCTAAAACAATGGGGACGGATGGAGGCAGATAATATGTTGATAATTAGACGTCCTCTGCCATCCCATAACTCTACGGTTGGCAAAGACACTGCTCAGATTGTGTAACAATTTCACCTTGGAATCAGAAAATTTCCTGTGCCATTATTTGGAAGAAATTTAGTCATTTTTAGATGATGAAACAAACAAAGAAGTGGAAAGGGAAGGGGGGGGGGGGGGAGAGGGGGCGGAACGGTGGGGCAGCGGTACAGTTGCTGCCTCACAGCGCCAGAGACCCGGGTTCGATCCTGACTACGGGTGCTTGCCTGTGCGGAGTGTGCACGTTCTCCCCGTGACTGCGTGGATTTTCTCCGGTTGCTCCGGTTTCCCCTCACATTCCAAAGACATACAGGTCTGTAGGTCAATTGGCTTCGGTAAAGATTGTAAATTGTCCCTAATGTGTAGGATAGTGCTGGTTTGTGGGGATCGCTGGTCGGCACGGACTCGGTGGGCCAAAGGGCCTGTTTCCATGCTCTATTTCTTGACTAGACTACATTAAACTTCAGATGCTGGGTTTAATTTAGACGCCATTTAGATAGTAATCTGCCTTCCTGTTTTTTGCTACCAAAGTGGATAACCTCACATTTATCCACATTAAACTTCATCTGCCATGCATCTGCCCACTCCCCCAACCTGTCCAGGTCACCCTGCATTCCCGTAGCATCCTCCTCACAGTTCACACTGCCACCCAGCTTTGTGTCATCTGTAAATTTGCTAATGTTACTTTGAATCCCTTCATCCAAATCATTGATGTATATTGTAAATAGCTGCGGTCCCAGCATTGAGCTGGTTAAACCACAGTTCAATGGTTAATGCCAGACTTAGTAGCCCAGTGGCCACGACTAACAATCCAGAGAACAGTGTTCACATCCCATGTTGACAATGGTGCGATCTAAAAATTGCTAAAAATGTACAATTTATAAAAGAACAACTAGTTATGGTTTCAGTCTGAAGAAGGGTCTCGACCTGAAACGTTGCCTATTCCTTCTCTCCATAGATGCTGTCTCACCCGCTGAGTTTCTCCAGCATTTTTTGTCTGCTAGTTTTGATACTGATGACCACAAAACCACCAATGGTCGTAAAAACCAATTTTGTCCTTCAGAGGAAATCTTTACCTGGTTTGACATAGGTTCAACTCCAAATACACTGGTTCAGTTAACTCTTAAACTGCCCTGCAAAATCCTTCTCAGTTCTCAAAGTTCATTACAATGCAAAATAGCTCTTGTCATCAGCTTCTTCTTCTTGTGTATGGCGTGCACAGCCTAAAGTTGTAGGACTACTTGTTCTATTTGATCTTACTTGATTGTGCACACCGGGTTGATTGCATTCGTCGAAACATGGCGGACCACGTGAAGGTTGCAATCTCCCACCCCATCATCAGCTCTGTGCCAGATCAGCACTCTCATCAGTCTATTCCAAGCCCCCCATAACCTGTTTTCTCTAAACTGCTTCAAAGGTTACCCTTCCATATCTCTATGTGTCTCCCTCTCTCCTGACACTCAGTCTGAAGAAGGGTCTCGCACGAAACGTCACCCATTCCTTCGCTCCACAGATGCTGTCTGTCCCGCTGAATGCCTCCACCATTTTGTCTATCAAAGGTTCAAAAGCATCTTTATTGTCACGCATGCACAGCACGGTGACATGCTTTATGCACAACCACAAATCTGTCGCCGTTTAAAAAAAGAGAAAAGGTAAAAAAAACAGAAATCACAAGCAGTCTAAGGTGCAAAGTCCAGTCCAAGTGTTGGAAGACCTGGGGTGCCAATAACTCCATGATTCCTCCCCCCCCCCCCCCACCCCCAGATTTGTTCTGGCCTTTCCCTACCTTGAGTTCCCACCCCCCCCCCCCCCTCTCCTCCGCACCTGTACTTTCAGTCTGAAGAAGGGTCCCAACGTGAAACGTCACCCATCATTTCCCCCCGAGACGCTGCCTGACCTGCTGAGTTACTCCAGCACTTTGTGTCTATCTTCATCACACAGGGGGGGGGGAAAGCACGTTGTTCAGGGGGCCTTCCCATTTTATTCAGGCCCTGGCTTCCCAGATTAATTATGTTCAGTCACTCACTGCTCCAAAATTAAAAACCACGGGGGTTTTATTTTGCCTGCGCGAGTAGCTCCCGACGTCGGATGAAACCGCTGGCGTTGGCACAAATGGAAGCCAACTGCGGAGAAGCAGCTGTCGGCCGAGTCCTGCTGGAAGAGGCTTCACTTTGTAGTCCGGTACGTCGGGCCAGAGACGCGGAAACAAGGCAGGCAGCGAGAAATGAATACTCTCTGTGCAAAAGTGAGGGGGAGTGGGAGCTAAAGTGTGCCTGGGGCTGGAAGCCAGCAGCACAATACAGCAACATTGGAGCAAATGTGTAACGGGGAGGGAGGAAGCAATTGTATTCAATCTCAGATTTGCACACAAGAGGTTCAAATCCAAAATAACACACACAATATGCTGGAGTAACTCAGCAGGTCAGGCAGCATCTGTGGTGGACGTGGATAGATCTTGTGTACACAGGAGCCGCTGATATTGTTTTATACCGAGGCTAGACACAAAATGTTGGAGTAACTCAGTAGGTCAGGTAGCATCTCCGGAAAGGGCTCAGTCTGACGAAGGGTCTCAACCCAAAACATCACCCATTTGACCCACTGAGTTACTCCAGCATTTTGTGTCTATTTCTAGGTCTAGGAGCAGAATTAGGCTATTGGGCCCATCAAGTCTACCCCACCATTCAATCTTGGCTGAACTATATTTCCCTCTCAACCCAATTCACATCCCTTCTTCCCATAGCCCCTGACCTCCTTACTAATCAAGAATCTGTCAAACTCCGCCTTAAAAATATCCATTGACTTGGCCTCCAAAGCAGATTGTGGCAATGAATTCCACAGATTCACCACCCTCTGATGAAATAAATGATTCCTCATCTCCTTTCCAAAGGTACGTCCTTTTATTCTGAGGCTATGGCCTCTGGTCCGAGACTCTCCCACTTGTGGAAACTTCTGGTTCTGTAAAGAATGAGTTTGCAAGTCTTGTTAGGAATACCATTATAAAGAAAGCCTCTGGCAGTACTAACGAATATGAACCCCGTTAATTATCACGTCAGAGGGGTTTAGTTTAGAGATATAGCGTGGAAACAGGCCCTTCGGCCCACTGAGTCTGCACCGACTAGTGATCCCCACACACTAACACTGTCCTACACACACTAGGGACAATTTACATTTATACCAAGCCAATTAACCTACAAACCTGTACGTCTTTGGAGTGTGGGAGGAAACCGAAGATCTCGGAGTAAACCCCGTACAGATCGCACCCGCAGTCAGGATCGAACACTGGTCTCTGGCGCTGTAAGGCAGCAACTCTACCAAGTGATCTTCTGCAATAGGTTCCCAGATAACCCAGCAAAGACACTTGCTTTGCTCCAAACTCAAAATAGATCCAGGGACCAGCTAAAATTCTCCTAAGAAAAACAGTAATACATTGGGACAATTTGAATGCTTCCTGGCCTCGGTGGAACGGCTTACAGGAGAGGCCAGAGCAGGGGGCTTTGCGAGGTGATGGGGATGTGAAGGAATCTTTCAGCTTTTTCGTTCCATTTGATTCATGGCGAGCTGAAGCATGACGCGTCCACAGTGGACAGCCCGTATCCGACTGCGTTGTGGCCATCGTGCGGGAAACAATAAATCTCCTCGGATACCGTGCGGCCGCTCGCTGCTCCTGGAGGAGGGGGATGGTGATTGATGTTGGGGTCCAAGCACAAAATGAGGAAGTTAATTAATATAATTCTGCGGTCACATCCCACGAGGGGGGAAAGGCCACTGACTGTATTTAGCTTTGTTTAGTTTAGAGATACAGCGCGGAAGCAGGCCCTTCAGCCCACCATGCCCGTGCCGACCACACTAACGCTTTCCGACACACTAGCGACAATTTACAATTTTTTCACCAAGCCAATTAACCTACAAACCTGTACTTCTTTGGAGCTTCGTAATGCGGCGATATGGAACAAGCTAGTCTGTTTTATTTCTGCATTACCTTTCCTTAATAAGAATGTAATGGCAGCAATGAAAGTGTCACTTGCATGGACACCGTTACTACACTAAACTGAGTGTCTTGGCGTGTGGTGAAGTTGCTCCTATGTTGGTATTGGATAGGAATGAGAAAGATTTTGACCAGAGATGATGAATGATCCAAAGTGTGTCCTTTCTTGGAGCAACTGTCCAGGAAATGACGCGGGAGGAGACAACTTAGTTCGTCAGTGACAGGAGCAGAATGAGGGCATTCAGCCCATCAACTCTACTCCGCCATTCAATCATGGTTGATCTATTTCACCCCCTCAACCCCATTCTCCCCGGCCTTCTCTCCGTAACCCGCTGCCTGACCCGCTGAGTTACTCCAGCACTTTGCTTCTATATTCGGTGTAAAGCAGCATCTGCGGTTCCCTCCCTTCCTACACACTTGGACCGACTGCCTCTGTGCACGTTCCTTGAGCATCCCTTTAGCGTTCTCATGCGATCACAATATCAATTCTGCCAAAACAAACCCATTTCTAGAAGAAAAAAAAAATCTGCGTTCATTTCTCCAGGGAACTTAACTTTTTTGAATGAATATCAACACTAAATTAATAACTCCGATGAGCCTTGTCTGTAAACTCTGACATAGTTTGCCATAATGGAGTGTATTGTTTCCAGCAACTAGTAGACATCAATTGGGTTTTGTGAAGTATGTGGACAATGTGACCTTGATCAGTACTCTTAATCTTCGCTCCGCTCCACAAAACCACACTGTTTCTTTTGTCCGTGTTGGTGTAGCCAATGATTGAAGCTGAAAGGACAGAATGCTTGACATATTGGCAGGCGCTGCTCCATGCCGACTACTTGGTCACATAATACGTCTCTCTTCCTTCCATTTAGGCAAGTCGGATCACATCTTGTGGCCAGTCGAGAGCCCTTGCTTTCCGCCGATGGGCTGGAAATAATGCAGACTGTCTATGAACGTACCCAATGCCTGAGAGCAGCACCAGAGTTCCCACCCTGACCTCCCTCGTTAATCCACTTTACACCAAAGCAAACAGAAAGAACGGCTCATTAACATCAGATCAAAATTTCGTTGTGCGAACCATATTAAAAGCTTTGGAAAACTTCAGTTTGAACTACAATGCTGTCGTGTATGCAGACTGTGGCCATCAGCTGGGAACTTACGTTCAAAGCCAAAGAGGCTAAATCCAATCTAATCTGTTTAGATGTTCCTTGAGAAGACTTATTCAGTACGGTTCAAATATCCAGACACCACTGTTGTTTCTTGTCAGTAATTACAGGGTCTACATATCTCTTTGTTAATTTAACTTCATGAGTAAAACCAGAGATGAATACGTCAATGAACTAAACCCGTTTACCAGCAGTCGAGATAGTTCAGAAGGATAGAAACCACATCAGTTAATGTTAGTTCTTGATATTTTTATGTTGAAGACTGATTTCGCGAATGGTAGATAAAATGCTGGAGAAACTCAGCGGCTGAGGCAGCATCTGTGGAGCGAAGGGAATAGGTGACGTTTTGGGTCGAGACCCTTCTTCAGACTGATGTGAGGGTGGGGGGGCGGGAAGAAGAAGGGAAGAGGCGGGACATTGGGCTGTGGGAGAGCTGGGTATTCGTGAATTAGTGGGAATGGTTGGCATAGTTAATGGTGCAGTTAAATCTACAGATCTTGCTATTAGACTGTAGGTTCAGCATCAATGATCTGGAACATAGAATAGTACAGATAGACAGGAAGTGCTGGAGTAACTCAGCGGGTCAGGTAGCATCTCTGGACAAAAAAGGATGAGTGACCTTTCTAACGCGCCAACCCAAAATGGCACCCATCTTTTTTCTCCAGGGGTGCTGCCTGACTCGCTGAATTCTTCCAGTACTTTGTGTCTATCTTTGGTATGAAGCAAAATCTGCAGTCCCTTGTTTCTACATAAACGATATAGCACAGGAGCAGGCCCTTCGGCCCGCAATGTCTATGCCAAGCGTGGTGCAAAGACCAACTCTTGTCTGCCAGCACATAATCCATTTCCCTCCATTCGCCGCCTACCCATGAGCTTATCCAAAAGTCACTTAAATGCCACTATTGTATCTGCCTCCACCATCAGCCCTGGCAGCTCGTTCCAGGCACTCACCATCCTCTGTGTAAAAAGGGTAACCCGCACATCTCCTTTGAACTTTGCCCACCTCGCCTGAAAGCCGTGCCCTCCAGTGTTTGATATTTTTCACCCTTACAGTCTACCCGATCTAATCCGCTCATAATTTGGTCTACTTCCATCAGGTCTCTTCGCAACCTCTGGTATTCCAGTTAAAACAATACAACCCAAGTAGCTAGTACCTCCTGATCCAAAGCCTCCACATCCTTCCTGCACAAATGCACGCAATACGTCAAATGCAGCCTCATCAATGTCCTATAAAAATGATAGTCACAAAGTACTACAGCATCTCCGGAGATAGAGAGGCGACAATAGACAATAGGTGCAGGAGTAGGCCATTCGGCCCTTCGAGCCAGCACCTCCATTCAATATGACGGTTTGGATCAGAACCGTTCTGTAGACCCTTTGTGTCAATCTTTGGTAGAACCAGCATCTGCAGTTCTTTCTTTCTACAAACTCCGAGAAAAATGCATATTGGCTTCTGGACTCTTATAATCAATATCCATCTAAGATAAACAGAAAATGTTTCTCTGGAGAAAAGGAATAGGTGATGTTTCGGGTCAGAACCCTTCTTCAGACCATATGTCTTCTTTCTCTACATGATACTTTTAGGGAGTTATGGGCTTTGATTTAAGGCAGCGTTTTTCTCATGATCCTGGACAAGGACATAAACCAGATCCATTTTGTCTGCATGGTGTCGGACTTCTGTGCATTTCTGCTGTAAAATAGGATTTATATAATTGGCTTAGGATAAAAGATCCAACCTCATGTGATTTCAGCAATCCCCAAAACTCGGAATCTATTAATTGGATGCAGGTTCTCTCATGCTTCCCTCATTTTAAGTCATCTAAAATTAATTTCACAAATGCACACGATACACACAAATTGTTGCTGCAAATGATATACCAGAGTTTACAAAATATCTATATTCCAACTACCATCAATCTACCTGGCTCAACAGTGGTTCAATGGTTCGTTATTATCCCATGTACTGAGGTACAATGAAAGGTTTATTTTGTATGCAGTGCAGTACAGTACAGCATCGTGGAGCAGCAGTAGAGTTGCTGCCTTACAGCGCCGGAGACCCGGGTTCGATCCTGACTACGGGTGCTGTGTGTACAGAGTTTGTACGTTCTCCCTGTGACCGCGTGGTTTATCTCCAGGTGCCCCGGTTTCTTCCACATTCCAATGGCATGCGTTAGAAGGCTAATTGGCGTCTATAAATTATCCCTGATGTGCAGTCCAGAACTAGTGTGTGAACGGGTGATCGCTGGTTGGCGCAGACTCGGTGGGCCGAAGGGCCTGTTTCCACGCTGTATCTCTACACTAAACTAAACTTCAGCCAATTATTACAATACATAATATGTGGCGGCAGGAAGGCGCAGAGGTAGAGTTGCTGCCTCACAGCGCCAGAGACCAGGATTCGATCCTGACTACGGATGCTGTCTTTACGGAGTTTGTACGTTCTCACCGTGACCTGTGTGGGTTTTCTCCGCAATCTTTAATTTCTTCCCACACTCCAAAGCCGTACAGGTTAGTAGATTAATTGGCTTGGTATAGGTCCAAATTATCCCTAGTGTGTGTCGGTTAGTGTTAATGTGCGGGGATCGCTGGTCAGTACGGACTCGGTGGGCCGAAGGGCCTGTTTCCGCGCTGTATCTCTAAACTAAACTAAACAAAAACACAATCCCAGATTAAGTACAAACTGTACAGAAATACTGCACTGAGACCATACACAATAGTCATCGGGTTTTCGAGCCATTTTCCAAATCCAAGTTGCTTTAAATACAGCTTTTTATAAAGGCCCGTTGTCTTGGTGGTGTTGCAGGGTCGGCCTGGCCAAGCATAGAGGTTGAGCAGGCTAGGACTTGATTCCTTGGAGCTCAAGAGGCTAAATGGGGTGATCTTATAGAGGTGTATAAAATCACGAGGAGAATAGATAGGCTGAATGCAGAGTTTTACTTTACCCAGGGTAGGGCATTCAAGAACTAGAGGACATCTGAGACGCTTCTTTTTCACTCAGATGTGGTACAGGGATGAGGAGTATTTATTTTAAGCAGCAATATTTACAAGCTGGAATTCATTGTTCAACAGGATGATGGCAGCAGATTCAACAGAAACTTTCAAAGTACAAATCTGAACGGAAACAAATGCCGTACTCAGGAAAGACACAAATTGCTGAAGTAACTCAGTGGGACAGGCAGCATCACTGGAGAGAAGGAAGAGGTGACGTTTCGGGTTGAGACCCTTCTTCAGACTGTGAGTCAGAGGAGAGGGAAACTTGAGATATGGAAGGGTACAGAGAGCATGTAAGGTGTGAACAGGACAGATCAAAGCAGACGGTGATCAAGGAAATGTCTAAATGTTCATTGTTGGCTGAGGCATAAAAAAGTTGACAATGAGGCATTAAAAAAAGTAAAATGAATCTGGAGGGCAGTGAATCTAGTCTGAGAACTAGATAACATTTAGATGTAAGCAAGGAGGTGGAACTCCTCTAGAGCTGTTCCAGGTAGGTTGGGCCGAATGGCCACATACTGCTCCATTAGGAGCTTAGACAAAAAAAAAAACATAATTTTTCTGTGATCGGACTATTTGAAGAGGGGTAAAATCTGAAGACTTCACATTTCCGTTGTTTCTTTCTATCCTCCACTGATTTTCCGGCACTTTCTGGATTATCCGTTGTGCCGGAGCAATAGAGGTCACAGCCTCTGAGAGGAGTCCAACTGTACCGGAACGTTCCGCCTATCATGGCGAGGGGCGGCGATACCAGTCCGCAAAGTCAGCCTTGGAAGTTGACTACGGACCTGCTGGATCCGGCCAGGCCGAAGTTCCAGAACCCCGCCCGCAGGAGGCAACGTCGACCCGCCGATCGGCCGTGGAAGTTCCGGTGAAGTCGAGATCGGCCGCCTCACCCGGCCTGGGGAGGGAGGGGCATCTGGGGGGGGCTTCAAGTGCGCTCTCGTGATTTTGTCTGGATTAAAAGGGGGCCAGACCAACAGTTGCCGGAAAATCAGTGGTGGACCTGTATAAAGCGAGCAAACCAAGCTGATATTGAAGGTGTGCACCTATGCTTTAAGATTCTTTACATGGACTAGTGGCCCTGTCCCTCGATGGGAGTTCATTCAAGAGCACTCCCGAGTTTAAAAAAAAAATCAAACTCGTGGTAAGCACGGAGAATGAACGTAGCGGGTACGTCGGAGCTCGGGGACGTCTCCTAGCGGCTCGTAACGCTAACGGCAGGTACTCGAGAAGACTCGCTAACGGCAGGTAAGCTCGGGAAGATTCGTGAAGATTTTTCAACATGTTGAAAAATGACATGTTGAAAAATGTCCACGAGAGCCCCGAGTACCGACGAGCGGCCATTACTGTAAATCTCAGAGTTCAAATCAGGGCAAACTCGGGAGAGCTCTTTGAATGAACTCGTACCGTGGGACAGGGCTTTTAGATAGAGGACTGCCTTGGCCTTGTTGAACTGAAAGCCATTATTCGCAGTTTGTAGCCTGAAACAATCACTGATGGGAGCTCCAAGCAAGAAATATTACTGCAATGAGCAACATGATTGTAAATACAGTAAAAACAGAAGAGGCAGCCTAATGTGACAGCTCACAAAATCTGGGTATTTTGTCAATCTCAAACATTCGCACCATGGTCAGATCTCTCATAGAATAAATGACCAGATACTACTATGTAAGTCATTCCTGTTACAAATCCTCCTGGTCTAATGAACAGGGGCGGCACCGTGGCACAACGGTAGAGTTGCTGCCTCGCAGCGCTGGAGACTCAGGCCTGTTTCCGCGCTGTATCTCTCAACTAAACTTAACACATTTGAATGAGTTGTCTCAAGGTGCAGAATGCTAACTGCTCTAGATTCATTGGCGTTTAACAAAGTTTTACAGAGTACAACTGCAACTTATAGTGGCTTTGTCTCATGTTTTATTTCCTGCCGTATTTTACTTCAATAATGCTGGCAAATGTATCAAGTGTCCCTAGTGAAGTGAAACCAGACACTATTTTGTTGCTTATCTTTCATTCATTTGTTCCATGTACCTTTTCATATCTCTCATTTCCCTCTCCCCTGACTTGCAGTCTGAAGAACAGTCTCGACTCTAAAGGTCAACTATTCCTTTTCTTCAGAGAAGCTGAATTACTCCAGCTTTTTGTGTCTATCATTGGTGTAAACCAGCATCTGCAGTTCCTTGTGTAAACAAAAGTGCCGGAGTAACTCAGCTGGTCCGGTAGCATCTGTGGAGGACAAGGATAGGAAACTTTGTCCACCCATCCACCGATCAAATCCCCTTCACTTGTATCCACCTATCACTTGCCAAGTCTTTTCCCACCCTCAGTGTACGGGGATCGATGGTTGGCAGCGACACGGTGGGCCGAAGGGCATTTTTTCCATGCTGCATCTCAAAGCTAAAAAAAACACAACTAAACCTGTAATCGCCTCTGTCATGCATTGCACAAGGATTAATAATGGGATTGTAGTGAAAGGAAAAAGGCATTTCAATTTCAGAGCCCAGTTTAGCCCTTGTAAGCAAAGCACAGTTCAAGGAGTTCAGATTTCATGCACATCACAGGATGAAAACAATATATCCAGACGTAACCCTACACTTTATTAACACTGACAACAGAAGTTTGTGTTTCTTGGTTGCATTTCCTCTCAACCTCTAATACTGATCAAAGGTAAGTTAATATTCAGGCATTGAAGAGGCTTCAATATTCAGTTGAATTAAGGTTTGTCCACAAGTTGGGGCAGATTTTCTTCTGAGTAATATTTTCAGTCAGGAAATACTTTAAAAAATCGCCTGTATTTGATTATAATTTTAAATTGTTAGTGAGCTCAAATTATAATTTACAATTTCTGGCCTTGAATCTTAAAAACACGCGCTGGTCCAACTAATTTTGTTCAAGATTATTTTAAGTGAATTACCAAGGCATACAGTATTTTCCTTTGGTGCAGGACATCAGTTTGGAGTCTGATTCGGGCTAATAAATCACATACCCAGTGACAGCTTATAGAGATCTTTCTAGAGATGTTTAGATTCCCTAATGGAGAATAAAGGAATCAAATCTAAGATCATTTACGAGAATGATCCCAGGATGATTGGGGTAACATATGATGCCCGTTTCACGGCACTGGGCCTCTACTCGCTGGAGTTTAGAAGGATGAGGGGGGGGGGGACCTCGTTCAAAATTACCGAAAAGTGAAAGGACTCGAGAGAGTGGATGTGGAGAGGATGTTTCCACTAGTAGGAGAGTCTAGGTCCAGAGGCCACAGCCTCAGAATAAATGGATGTACCTTTAGCAAGGAGATGCGGAGGAATTTCTTTAGTCAGAGGGTGGTGAGTCTGTGGAATTCATTGCCACAGACGGCTGTGGGGGCCAAGTCATCGTGCATTTTAAGACGGAGATTGACAGATTCTTGATTAGTACGGGTGTCAGGGATTATGGGGAGAATAGTGCTGAGAGGGAAAGATAGATCAGCCATGATTGAATGGCGGAGTAGACTTGACGGGCCCAACGGCCTAATTCTGCTCCTATAAGTTATGAACTTATCATTCCGAATGCAACATCCAATGCAGATAATGCTCGATTGTGTAGAAATTTGCATAGGGGATAAGTAAACACGTCCAAGAAATCGAGCAATTGAAACACAATTGAACAACGCCTCCCGACATCCTTCCTCAACTTCCTTCCCGACCGTTGATTGCTTACTTTGAGATGCAACAATCCATTAGGAAGAAAGCGATGTGCATTACCACCTACAGACCCGTTAAACAGCACACTGGTGCAAGGGAATGATCCTATATTTCCTAAAGCAGTCAGGCTGATCCTTTTTTGTAGATTTTTTAGAGATACAGCATGGAAACTGGCCCTTCGGCCCACACTCACCAATGACACCCATATACTAACCCCACCCTACACATAGGGACAATTTACAGAAGCCAATTAACCTACAACCCGCGGGTGTTTGGAATATGAGACTATGTTGGGGGGGGGGGGGGGGAAGTAAG